>JALPQI010005531.1:0-55936 GCA_025490895.1 Thaumatotibia leucotreta
AGGCCTTTGATGTATGCTGTTTGTATTATATAACATAATCATTATTACAGTGTTATTTTCCGCGTTATAAAAGTAGGTATACTTTGATGAAAATCCTATCTTAATCGTTTGAAGGTGCTTTTCCTTTTTTTATCAAAATCCGTCTGTAAATCCAAGATTGGCAATGATTAAGGAACGCACCGAATATCATAATGATTGGTTACCTATCACGCCCTAAGTAGATAAGTACGAATTTTTAACCAATAAGGAACTTGTGTCGGGTAAAAAGGTAAATAGTGAATACCTATATCTATGGATAACTTTTTTAGTTAATTTTGAATAATAAAAAAAATTTTAAGTATAATGTTAACCCTTTAAAAGTATGCGCGTACCTATGTCACATTTTAATTCGAGAGGAAAGTATCGAAAATAAACCTTATCTTGCCAGTAAGACAATTACCTACTTTGACAGATAACTCGATGACCACATTTTTAGCTGCTGGAATGCTGGCGTGATTCATTTTAACACAAGACCACTTTAGTGGTTCTTGGTGTTTAAAGGGTTAATAGGTTTTGGTACAACATTCGTCAGTAGATATACGTTTTTCTAAGTAAGTAAGTTTATTATTTTCTAAGTAAAACAGTTTTTATTTATTCTCTTATCTTAGTACCTACTGTAAAACGGGGTAAATAGGGATGAGGGGATAAATTGGAATAGTGGAGTAAACTGGTCTGCTGGGGCCCATTTCTCGATGCCTTGTAACTTGTAATACAAGCGGATATCCTTACCTAATTAATAGTGTCAAAAACAGACTTCCACTTGTATTACAAGTTACAAGCTTTTAAGAAATGGGCCCCAGTTCGATATTAACCATCCAGTTTAGAAAAGCGGAATTTATGAAATATGAAACTTTACCCCGTCATTCCTATTTACCCCGTTTTACGGTATCTCGTCACCAGAGAACGGAATGTTCTACTAATAATACGATATGATGTAACAATAAGATGTAGGTAGGCAGTGATAGTGTTCGCTTAAGGGCCTATAATATATATTAAGTATCGTATTAGGATTAGAAAAAAATATTGCTCCTACTGTTTTAATCTCATCCTCATCAAACAATATCCTCAATGCACACTTAAAGGAGTACTACTATTTTTGTTACTCCTTGTAGAAATAAAAGTAGGTATTTAAAGTCTAATAAAGTCAAACAACCGTCGGTTTTATCGGTAGAAATCTCTTTGAGGTGGAAAGTAACATGACTGTCCTTTCCCTACCGTGCCTGTGTTTATTTACGATTAAGTATACTTACCTACGCTACTGAGCAGAACTCATCATTGATTCATCTTTGCTTTAAGGAAAATGATGATGATAGACATCCAAAGTTAGAATCACTCAGAGGGTTCTCACCCTCTGAGTGATTCTAACTTTGGACAAAGAATCTTGACGATTGCTTCTTGAAATACCAAACAAACTCGTAACTAATAAGTAATAACTATTACGTCAATAATCAGAACTAACAATAAAAAAAGTTAGGTGTAGGTACCTAGATGTACAGCATATAGTCAGTCATAAGTCAAAGTAAAAAATATAAACATAAGTTAGAATAAAATATGTCATGTATATGTCGTGCAGTCTCAGTTAATACAAAGTCCTCGTTAGGGAAATAAGGATAACGGAATGTGTAACAAAAGCGTCAGGCCGATATGCGTGCAGAAAAAACGGCTGAAGCATTCAGAGGGCCTATCGTTAACCTCGAAAACCGTAATATTTAAGCATCTGTCTCCGACATACCCATAACACCTTCGTTGGAGTGATAAAGATAGATGCTCTAAAATTACGATTTTCGAAGTTCCCGGTAGGCCTAAAGTGGATTTAAAACGTCGTATCTAGATTCAAGCTAATTCTGAGAAATCGGGCCTATAGTAGAGACCGTTTTTAGGTTCCACGAATCAATCGAACCCGCCTGTCCTTTGCAAATCAAGGTTAGGAGCCTATCGCGTTTGTTAAATACTATGGCCGAAGAATGGTCGACATGGCCGTCGCAAACTTATTTAAATGTGATTATCGGTTTAACCTTTTGACCGTTAAAGGTGGCATATGAAATCTTTATAAGTAACGCACCTCATGGTAATGACGGCATTTAATAATTTCATGTTTTCATGCAAATGTTGGCATATTTTATTTTTCTACATATTTTTTACCCCCACGGCGTCAGTCACACGGCACAATTGTTTCGCATGTTGGCGTTAAAAACATTAAAACGTGGTCAAGGATCATCATGCAATAAATAGTTTTTGAGTCCGTTTTGGGTGACAATAAGAACTCAGATTATTTGATCAGACCGTCTGATAATCTTCAGAGAAGAGAAGAGAAGAGAGAGAAGAGACAACCCAGAATCGACCACTCTGGAGCAAAATGACAAGGAGACCCGACCCCACGTAGGTGGGATAAGGGAAGGAAGAAGAAGACCGTCTGATAATCTTCAATTCCAAATTCCAATAGTCTGTGAGATCATAGCAATAGGGCATTATTTAGTACTACATAATGTCCGTTTCCTTAACTTCTAGGTAGTAAAGCAACTACAGATAATATAGCAGAATAGTACGTTCCAAGAACAGCTCGTAAGTAAGCAAGTAATAAACCCTTTATTGCACAAAAGAAGTCGGATAATCACAGTTTAGCGACGCATATTAAAATGAGTACGACGGCTACGAACTGACTTATAGGTATAGTTCTTGACCATACCAGGAATTTCCAATTATCAACCCCTACAAATTACCCCTTAATGCGTCCATTAGCATTGGTAAAAGGAGACGCCTATGTTCAGCGGTGGACTGAAATAGACTGATGTGATAAATCTACGAACAAATAAAACATGGAAGCCGCACGCCATACTAAATTGCCTTTCAAAAACGGTCCTGAATTTTAGTTGACAAGTGTCACCCCCTGTTCAATGCATCACGGCAATGGATTAGAATGTCAACCTATAAAAACTTAAACCGCCATTTATAAATAGTTATGATTGGCGATCAAAGTTTTGATTGGCGATATTCAATAAACATTTGTCAAAGATGTTGCGCCGAAATATGCGCGGTGTCACGAAAAGCGCTATGTCCTGCCCATCTTGGCACAATTGAACAATTGGTTTTGGGGGCATTTTTGAGGTGGCGTTAGGCGTCCATGTTTTATATGGTTGCAGTGATAAATATACCGCAGCCTACGTGCGAAAGCAAGAAATTAAGTTAATTCTTCAAATAATGTATGTTTCCTTTGTTTTCAGCGGCGGGAGCTAGCTCAGACATGGGAAGTGAGCACTATTGCCTAAGGTGGAACAATCATCAGAGCAACCTGCTGGGAGTATTCAGCCAGTTGCTTCACGACGAGAGTCTGGTAGACGTCACGCTCGCCTGCTCCGAGGGTGCCTCCATTAGAGCTCACAAGGTATCTTCGCCTCATCATATATCTTAGTACTTAGTTGCCGCAAAACTATCGAACAACCGAAGGAATAATGCTAATTATTTCATTCTTACGTACCTACCGCTGACAAGAGTATCAAAATAAGTAGTCGCATCGTTTTGCGGCCAATTTAGACCTAATATTGAACGTCCAACTTTTCTTATCAGCACAATATGCAGTCCTGGGCATTGTTTTCAACAGCATTTAAATTTCAATGACCAGTTTGTCTGCTTTTTAGGTACCTACTTACAAATTTGATTCCTTATCGAAATTATGAAAGTTTCATTATTAACAATCGAAATTATAAAACTCAACAATTCTCTACCTATACATTTCATTACAATAATACTTATGAAAGACAGCTTGGTTAAAAAGTTTGTGGCTAAATAAGCAGAAAAAATAGTATCCAAAGTATCCAATTTGTAAGATTAAGAACCAAAAAAACTTACATGACCTCAAGACCGATATGAAATATGGTATGGTGAGTTTATTTCATATCTTAATAGCCCATTCATAATACCTACTTGTACGACCTATGTAAGGGTTCTAATATTAACCGGAAGTCGTTTTTTTTAAATCGCTCATTTAAAATACTAAGTACTCTATGGAATAATTAGATGCGTGTCTACACATTTAGGCATTTTTATTAATTTACTTGTATTTAACATAAGGCCAAGGAGTGACATTGGATAAGTGATTGTAAACGCAAATTCAGGAAACACAGTGACACACTTGTTTAAGCTATTAGGTATTGTCTGTTACCTATTGCATGATTTTGCGTTAATGAACAATTGAATTGATGTACATTATTTATGTTTTCAATATTTTGTAAAACTTTAGTGGGGTAGGCGAGTGCCCGTATTAGGTACTTAGTAGATATTGTTTGCGTTTGCAACTTCTTTTTTTTTCGAATCACTTAAGATATCCGGACTTATTAATTTGTGGTACCCACATTAACATTATAATAAGTAATCGCGATCCTTCTAGATCATTAAACTAAGTTTGCCCTGACGAATACTTGTTAAGTAAAAAGTTTTATATAGTCTTCGTGAAAACTAATTAGCTACGTAACGTTATTTTTATGAAATTTCTAAGGAATCCTGCTATATTAGAGAGTGTAACCAGAATCCTGATAGCGTTTTAGCATATAACGGAAGCTAATTTCAATCCAAATGAAATGAATGGATTGTTTTTGTTTTCGTTTTTAATAGAGTACCTCAATCTAGGAGCTATCATGAGATACCGCTGAGTTATTAACCTGGATTTAAATACTTTCTGCCCTGTTCGCTCACACCAATAGGTATATGAGTTAGTTCCCGTTAATAACACGGCGGCAGCTCATGCTAATTGAGGTGTATATGGACTGTTGAGCGACAATAATGATAACAGTGATATTTCTGCAGATACCTAATCAGTATTTTTAATGTGCCAAAATATCTAATGGGTATTTATCTCGAAATTCAGGTTGTCCTGTCCGCGTGTTCAACCTACTTCCGTTCGCTGTTCGTGGACCACCCTTCCCGCCACCCCATAGTGATCCTCAAAGACGTGGGTCTGGAGGAGTTGCGGACCCTGGTCGACTTCATGTACAAAGGAGAGGTCAACGTCCAGTATTGCCAACTTCCTGCGCTCCTCAAAACTGCTGAGAGCCTCCAGGTAGGATTCATTCATTTTTCACTATCAATTAATAGCTGATAGCTGTGTGCTGCATGGTATCTACCTGTAGGGAAAATTCGCAAATTTCGAGTATTCTTCTCCGTCACAATAATGACGTCTTCGTTCGTAATAGAAGAATCCTCGAAATTTACAGATTTTGAATTTTTGAACTGATCGTTTAGTTAAGTTTGACAAATCATAGAATCATTCTAGAGAGAACGTAGAGGCAGTTTAAAACAGATGGTTGTTACATACCTATTGAATTAATTATAAGATAATACCTAAAGACTATTGGTAAATAATATTATGTACTTGTATACATAACATAGGCTTAGGTATAGGTGTAAGACGAATTATCGAAAGCTCGGGAATAATTGCATCCTGTAGTGTTGTTACTAAAAGTAGCAGTCATAAGCTAGAACTTTTTTTTATATTAGTATTTGGTTTATTATTAGCAAAAGGATCACAAAACAAAATCGTGAAAAATTCAATATATATCCAATTCCATGCTCAGTGTATCACATTCATTTACTGACGTCGCATATCTATTCAAAAAAATATTGTTGATTTCAGGTTAAAGGATTAGCTGAAATGACTACATTAAGTGCAGCTGGTATCGACACAAGAAACGTTCCTGAACCAATGGATGAGTGCCAATCCCAGGACACCAAAGAGTGTCAGGAGTCAGAGAGACTAGAAGGTTGCGAAAAATGGGAGAGGGAAGAAAGGCGTGACGCGAAGGACCTGCGGGATACCCGTGATAGAGAAAACAAAGATCGAGACTCAAGAGAACCTCATCCGAGAGAAAGTCGCGAGCCGAGGGAGTCGCATAGAGAGCACAGAGAACCGCGAGACTTAAGAGAACATCGCGAGCATCGTGACGCTAGAGAGCACAGAGAAACAAGAGAACCTAGGGAACCTAGGGAACATAGAGAACCACGAGAACCTCGCGACCTTCGCGAGGTACCTCGGGATTTAAGGGATAATAGAGAGTCTAAAGAAACAGAGTCATCGCCCCCCAGGATATCACCGTTACTGTCAGTTCGGAGATTTAGAAATGAAAATTCCACGGAACCTCCTACCCCAACGCATCCTACCCTACCGAAGGATGAGCCACCTGACGAGCCCATGCGTCCTTCATCGCCCGAAGACGATGCTGTATCGATAAGATCAAATGGAGCACAAAACGATAACATTGGTAAGTAGAAACAATTGCTCTTATGAATCAAAGCAATTATAGTTTATTGTTCCCTTTTTTACCATCAAATTCACAAAACTATTATTTATGTAGGTACTATAACGTATTATACTACCTTGGTCTAAAAAATTTAACAGGCTATGTAACTAGGTAGGTCGATTTAAACTAGCACGATTATCATTTATATATATTAACGACAAACGGGTCTTAATCGCATAAGCTTATCATCCTGACGTTTCGAGCATGACGTTCCACCTGCGGCAAACTACCCGCACTTGGTCTCGATTATTCACTTCTAGGCTAGGGTTTGTCACTAGGCTACACGTAACACTCTCAACATACAATCGACGTTTCCAAAAAAAAAAAATGCGTCACCACGCTTACATTTCTCAGTACGTATGTGAAAATTTCAAACATTCGAGTTTGTTTTATGTTTCCTCTATTTTCTTTTTCATTTGGTCGAATCAGTTGAACATTCCTCTTTATTGAAGCCGGAATCATACACCGGTACATATTAAAATGACGAAAATTTCATTTAACCACATTAATTACCACATGTTAAAATGATCTTCAAACAATTTTTTGTATAATGAACTAAAGAGTTCGAGAACGAAAAGTACCTAGTTATTGTTCGATGTACATTGCTCAGCTGTTTTAAAATTATGGCCATTTGAATTTGCTATACATTGCAAAAAAATCTAGCTTTTTTTAAATATTTTTAATCCTTGTGGACAGGCGAAAGCACTAAGCCATACTGTCTCGAAAAAATCTAGACAGTCTATGAACAAACAATTTTTTATTAATCTATTAATTATTTTTTATCAAAGCAGTGTTGAGCAACACCGAGATTTATAAAATTTGGCGGCTTTTTCCACTGCCACCGGTAGACAGGCAGAGTGTAATCAATTTTGTGCTGTTCTGTCGAATGTTGACAATGTGGAAGAAAACAGCGGCCCTACCGCAAAAATCGAAATTCGTAAATTTCGAGGATTTGTCTCTCTCACTCTAATGACGCCTTCGTTTGAGTGACAGAGAAACATCCTCGAAATTTACGAATTTCGATTTTCGCGGTAGTAGGCCAGTTATATATTCGAACGAATTTTCTAACTGTCACTGTCAGTGTCAAGTCAAAGTCAAATGTCAATGTCAGCCAAGCAAGCCAAAACACTCTAAAACAAATCATAATAATCAGCAAATTTTCACATTACATCGTTAATTCCGTATATAGTTGATATATTTTAAAAGAAAACATGACTACAGTGAAGAAATTGAACTCAGCTTTCAAAACTATATGTTTATTTGAACAAATAATACTACTTCCGACTTGAACAACATGATTTAAATTCGTGAATTTACTAATGAGCACGACGAGCTATTTGCAGAAATCTTCGACGCTTTGCTGGGTGGTTTTGAAGTAGAATATAGAGTATAGACGTATGTCTTCAGACACAAGTGGAAGTCTCTTATGCACTTCACATCAGTATGTATTTATTAATTTAGGCTAAGAAGTTTTATTAGTGATTTGACAGAAAACTTGGCAGAGCAACATAGCATGTAAATTGTACCTATTACATTAATTTTTGTATAGAGGATATCATAATCTGTGAATAGAACAATGTCTCCAGAAAAAGTGAGAATAGAAAAAGAACCCTTTGGCAAAACTCAGTCTTGTGGCTTTGCAATTTTCATTGGAATAGCTATTTAAGACCGGGAGTTGGAACCTCAAAAAACAATTTGTTAAATTTTTTCTTTATTTCAAGCACCTACCTACCCTTACTCCTCATGTACTAACTTTGTAAAATTATGTTTCAGGAATAAACATGACTATAAACAGCCATGGTGTGCTAGGGCCGCGATACTCGCCAGTGGAGCAGCGGCTGAGCGTGTTAAACGCTATCTCACACCCTGGCCTACCTCATCCTTCGCATGCATCATTGCCCAGTCCACGGAATGAGCCCATTGCGGGCCCTTCCGGTCTACCGCCGGTGCAACAAGTACCCTTGGTAATTTTTTTTATACCAACAGTTAATTTGATTAGGTACTTGTTATGTCAAGTAAGATCTAACACGGAGTTAGATCTAACATGGATTTTTCCAATATAGAGTTCCTGCTTCAATTGAAAAATTGTTTTGTTTTGTTGTGTGTTTCCCCTGCTTACAATTTTAATATACTCAGGTTGGTTATACTACCGTAAAACTACCCAACTATAGTCCAAAAGCACCCAACTATGGTCCGAAAGGGTCTTCGATTTAGTGTAATTATTTTATTATTGACGCAGTTGTTACAAAAAGTCTCCTCATTAATTATTAAAAAACTTAGATGAAACTAAAATAAAAGATTTCCATTGATGCTTAATTACGAGTTGAACTTGTGGACCATAGTTGTAGTACTGGACTATAGTTGTATGGTTTTACAGTACCATGTTTTTCTATCTAGAATACATTGTCGCATACTATTTTTATAGGCAATATTCTATAAGTACAAAACATTTTTACTAGATACATTTACTAAATGACATGGTTGGTATAGGATGGGTAGTTCTTTAATGTTAAAAGTATGAGAGCAGAATTTTGGCAATATTTTTTAACAATTGAATACAGGCAATAAAGTTACCTTTTTGTCATAATTGTATGGCTTTAACTTTTGTAAGCTGCTGTCAAAAAAACTTGGAATGAATGAAATTGATGTTTATAGTTTAAAATCTAACAGGTTTTGTGTGATATGGAATAAAGAATACAAATGGTTAAGAGAAACATAAAAAGCCAATGTTTTCTTTCCTTGACCAAACATAGATTTTTTAGTAGTTTCAGATTGTACATTTGTATCTTTCTTGGATTGTACATTTTCCATTATAGTCTTATTCATGTTAATCCTGTAACTATAACATCTTGCATTATACAATTCCAGTCTCTGAAAAAGGAAGTCGACTGGGACCGGAGTAATGAAGACAAAGGTGGCGAGTCCTCCACTGATTACCGAATACAACATGAATCTGTAAGTAGTCAATCATCTATGTACCTTATTCTCAGAAAAAACAGTCCGAAGTTAGGTGTTCTAATTGGAAATTTTATATTTGTAAGGAACACTGATATTGATATGAGCACCTACTTGAAGAACTCCGTTTTCTGGGAATATTTATTAACCTTTTAAACACCATGTAGGTAGGTAAAAGTAAACTGAAAATAAATGCATTAACTAGTCAGACAAAGTTTCCGGTAAGCCTTCAGACCAACAGTATTGTCAGAAAGGCGTATCAGATGATAATGATTGAGGTCACATGATCTTTCATTTGAAACTGTCACCTTAATACATTTATTATTATTACTTATAGTATACAATTAGAGAATGGTATCTTGGTTAGGCCTGCAGATCTGTTTTGAATACTGGCTGACGAGGCTACAACAACTAAAGCACATATTTTAAGATTACCATTGCATGTCCTAAAATAATCCAAAAATAATTTATGAAGCAAGTGATATTCTTAATTGAGCCTGCTGTAGCATACATGTCAAGTACTTACTTACAACATGGCTTTGTGTTTTGTGTCAATAATGATAATATATCTCAGTAAAGTTCTAGATTTGGAAAACTCTGTGTTGACTTGATTAGATATGTTTGTTTAAGTTAAATAAGTTGGTGTTGGTGCTATAAATAGCTTGCTACTTTAATATTCGTTGAAGTTCAAAAGCTTTCAAATATTTTTGCTATTCCATATGTTTAGAAGAGACATTTTTTTTTATATTGTGATGTGTTGTTGTAGAATAGTTTTTTTTTAAAGTTATCACAATATTGTTCATGGTTTTTCTTTGAAAAAACAGATGCTTGCATGTTGCAACATCTTTTTCTCTATTTTTTGTTTAAATGCAAATATTAAACACAGTAGGTATACACAGTAAAGATAAATTTACCCTTATGAGCCGAACGAATTTTGTGATAACTTTTCACTTGTTACGCGCATTGTGCATGATGTCTATAATACTAAGATAAATTGAAATTTTATGGGATATAAACCCAATCTCATCAAAATGTCCCCGTGCATTATATTGATAATCGAGATAATTAGAGCCTGTATTACATGGTTGACAACAACCACTTATCTCCATCGTGATTTGCGACGGTTCGATTTCATTCCATTTGGTGTCAACCTACTTATTTGTTACGCGGCTAAACCGCCAAGATCTTGTTGCCAATCCCAACCGCCTAATACAAGCTTTATGCCGGCCTTCCACCGCAGCGAAGCGGACTAATTAATAGCTCCGTTCAACTTTTATCGCTCGTAGCACCGGCATCAACTACACTACATACTAACACTTCACCAGCGATAAATGTAGAACGGAGTCAAATGTAGAACGGAGTCATTAACGAGTCCTCTCCGCTCACGGTGGAAGACGGGCATTACGTTAAATAATTCTGAGACTTAATATTGCACCGAAATTACTAGCTGGCATCCTTTTATCTGCTGAAGTCATCAACTTCTAGAGATACGATAATATTTTTTATGTCGAACGATATCTGAAAAGTCGACTGACGAATAGACGAACTTAACGTTGAACACGTCTTGATGTTCAAACAAGCGCACCTATTAAATATTTATTTTATAAGAATAGTTCGCAATACTTACTTGACATAAGGCAAGAACTGAAAAACATGAACCTAGTTGTAACTTATAACAATTATGTTAATATAATTCAAAACTTTAAGTTCGTTTGCAAAATAAAAACATGGACATTCACGAATTCTTGTAGATCCATTAAATGTTTTATTGGAATTTGTACCAGGTGTGCATGCAACTTTGTGCATGGTCTGTAGTTGTTTTCAAATTATACCTTAAACTTAGTCAAACCCTACCTCCTCATCCTCAAGCTTATTCACTTTCCTTTCGCCTTGACGTATATTCCCGCTCCTTTGTCTTTTATTTTCACACATTTGTACAAATTTTGTGGTTGTTTTAGTAATATTAATCATCTATGAATAAAACTACTATCAGATTGTCTTCCAATGACATAATTACCTTGCCCAATCATTATGCAGTGTAGTTATTGGTGTTTTAAGTTGTGTGGACGTTGATTTCGAATTCAATGCATGCTTTTTTGATATGCTGCGCTATTTTGAACATCGAGTACTATGCCTTGCTGTCAAGAAGTTGACCTTCATTTTGTTGGCCATCATTTTTATATCCATTCATTTTGTTTGATATATATTTTGGGCAGATGTATATTTTAACTTTGGCCATATACATGCATTTGTTTGAGTACGATTCGGTGATTCAGTGAGCGCGTTGCTAACCAACAAGGCATTACGCGTCGCGGCTCCCGCGTCACTCCTGCACTTTTATTGGGCAAAAATGAGCGTCAACTTCTTAGATAGACGATTAAAAATTAACCGAGACTGCATTACCATTTAGACAGTAGTGGTAGCGATATTGCACACAGTTTGGTCCGTGGAAAAAGCAGACGAAAAAAGAAGTTGATGTTCTTTTTTGTGGTTGCAGGAGTACGAAGGGTCCGCTAGGGTGCGAATTGAGGAGGGGGAGAGAGGGTACCCATGCATACACTGCGGCGCGGCGTTTCCCCACCAGAGCAAACTAACGAGGCACATACTGACCACACACACGCTCGACACTCTGAAGTATCGAGACGCCATACTTGGCCGGCCGCTGGGGTTGCCATTGATGGGTCAGTTCGCGGACCCGCCCTACATGTCCATGCCGACTGAGGAGTCGCCTATAGACTTGGACATTGGGCCTGTGGAGCCCGGGAATGTGGTGCTGTGCAAGTTCTGCGGCAAAAGTTTCCCGGACGTGTCATCTTTAATAGCCCACCTGCCGGTGCACACCGGCGACAGACCATTCAAATGTGAATTCTGCGGAAAGGCGTTCAAATTAAGGCATCATATGAAGGACCACTGTAGAGTGCACACTGGTAAGTTCAATACACATTTCTAAAAAAAATATAAATATTTTGAGCGTCTAGTTTCAACCGCTTGTCTCTAATAACAAAAATATATTATTCCATTTAAAAACGACAAATAATATAACTTTTAGTCCAGCAACGGAAAAAAATTGTAAAACGATTGTTGCAAGTTTGTTGTTCAGGACAGCATGATTCATTTAGGACAGCTTATGCGCTCGAACTTTACATCCAACTGATGATGTTTCAAATCTTATTTACAGGTGAAAGACCATTTCGGTGTGTTTTGTGTGGCAAGACCTTCTCCCGGTCTACGATTCTGAAGGCGCACGAAAAAACCCACTATCCGAAGTACGCGCGAAAATTCCTATCACCTAGTCCGGTGGACACCGAGGAAGAAAGCCCACACCAATGAGTATGGGATGTCTATAGTGTACAATTAACCCGCGAGTGTATATTAACCAGTAATATACATTATTGGACATAGTCAATGTTGAGCGAGCAGTGGTAGAATTGAACAAATGGAGGACAATATGTTGTAATTTATTAAGAATGTGATTAAGCGCCGCAACTGTGATCTGAACGATATGAATAATATTTGATATTTCACTAATAGATAATTGACACACAAAAGTGGTTACTTCTCCGTTTACTTATTGAAGATGAGCGTTTATTTTTCTCATTTCGTTTGCTTACGTTTTATAAGCGTTTGGAACGTTAGGTGCTTTCTTTACGCTTTAGGTAATATGAAAATCTCATCGTAGGATGAGTCTTGTAGACGGCATAGCCAAAGTTAGCTAGTGAAGTAAAACTTCTTTTTTTAATATTATTTGATTTAAATTTCAAAGAACACTTCCGTGTGAAGGATGCGCTCATTATTCAGCTTATTATTTTGAGAACGTTTCTTAAATGAGCTCTCATGTTTGGTTGCCATTTCAAAGCTTTTTAGTATTAAACGAGGACTGTAAAATAATTGATTTAGAGCTGACGTAACCTTTAGAGACTTGCATTATTAAATTTATTATAAGTAGTTCATCTCTCAGAGTTGATTTGATAAACCAAATTAAAGATTGATAATGAGTGCTTTAAGTATTATTATTAGAGACCATAGAACAATTGCACTCAATAAAATATAGTTTGTAATGATTAAAAAATTAGGGATATGAGATTTTTACTAATTTTATGTCTTTCGAAGTAAATGACGCACGCTCCCCTGAGGTAATTCAAAAGCAATATTACGACATATAAATGTACATAACATATAGTTTGATAATATCGGATTTATAGGAAATTTATTAGAACGTAAATTAATGCTTCAGTAGCTCCGTATTTCGTAACTTGGGGAGGGTTGTGGATGTGTGATCCTGGGAATCAAAGCTTTAAACGCTGTTTCTGTTCTGTCCGAATATAGTCTATGCCTCTTCATCCTAACTGTTCACTCTTTCAGAATTGCCCTTATGTTTGAGATCCGTGCATTCTCACTTCTAACAAATTAGTCAGGTAATGCGTGTGATGTTGAGATGTAAGAGGCATAGTCTGAATATAATAATATATATCAAATTTTCTATCTATTTTCATACTGCAGAACCATATTGTTTTATTATACAGAAAGTTTCAAATGCTTTATTACTTGAATATAATGAAAGTTGAATCGTTGATAAATTATTCAGTTAATTATTAGATCAGAAGGGCCAGTTTATTTTAATTACATTTACAATACACAGTACTATTTTAAAATCTGTTATAGCGAAGCATTTGAAACTTGTCTTACAACCACTGTGTTCAGTAAATTCAACAGAGTCAAATACAGGGATATTTTATGGATTATAACATTCATTTTTAATTCACTTTTGTTATTGACAACTGACTCCTAGTCGCCTAATGGTTTGCGGAAGTCTGTATAGAGGTTTCTCAATGACAAATATAATTATTTGTATTATTTGACCAATATTTTTCAACTAAAGCTTTGATTTGGTACTGATTGGAAAGTTGGCTCACTTTAGTCGTAAGTTTTCTTGAAAATATGTTCTACTTTTTGTTCTTTATTTGCTTACGGTACTCCCTTGTACATGCAGTTTTATTTATTTAAATTAAGACCGAATATCACTATTGTAAAATTTAATACATAATAGATAGTTAACTAGTCGATAGATAAATACATAATACACTTATCTTGATTTTCTTAAATCTATGTGACCTAAGTACATTGGGACATATCATCATTTTAACTATCAAATTGTAAGTGTTTTTGCACTTGTCTTAACATGCGTAACTTGTTTATTTTTTGTATGGTTGGACTAGTTGAATAAAATATATTTAATATCAGATTCTGTTTAAAATAGGCGTTTAAAACCCCTTTACTATATAAGGGGATTAGTAACTCTTTATTTGAAAAATATCAAACGAAAGTATTATAGTTAATTAGGAAAAAACTGTGATATATAAAAAAGTAAGGACACCATCTGGGAGTTAAAATTTCGATCTCAGAATGTGATTTGAGCCGTTTACGTGTTTCGGGCCTCAACGGTCGATGTGATTTTAAAAGGATATTTTGTGATTAAATTAAAATATATCGTTTTAAATCTTTTTTTTATAATTACTTATGAAGATTTATGAGATAAAAATGTATTATCTAAATTAATGCTATTTAGGTTTAGGCCTGTTTAAAACGATTTTTTTTAAGATATTTTTTAAATTATGCTAAAATGAAGAACCGAGAAAAAAAATACGACAAAATGCCGCATTCTTGTTACTGCGATTTCTTTCTTAGGCGTTATTTACAGATGTTTGATGTGTTACACAGTAAACGCCTATCATTCCGAAATTATTCCAGTGTGGGCAAAAATATTAATTTTATTGCATATGCCACCGATATTTCGTAGTTGTACTTATATTGTATTTGTTAAGTATACCTTCTTAATGATGTGATCTTTGTCCTTATTTCTTTATGTTTGGGAGTACCGTTCGCACATATTTATGCTTGTTTGATTCGTTGGAATGTAAAGATACTAAAGATATTCTAATTGTATTGAAATTATGATGTGGTAGCGTTCTAGGAGCTCTTCCAAATGCACGTGGTAAGGTTAATTAGGTATAGATTGCGCAGTAATTGTCTACGAGAATTTGTTTAAAATGTTTGGTAAAATGTAAATGTGATTGTGCGCGTCTACGTATAGGATCACTTATGAATAACTTTGAGTACATTCCAGTTAAACTTACTGTATTGATAATTTTCACATTTGATTTTCTTGGAGTATTTGTCGTTCGTGTTTAAATTGCGTAGTCGGTTGGTATACATTATGGACTTTGATAAAAAATGCGGATATGTTTTTAAAAAGACCTTACAGCTGGAAAACAATTACAACTTTCTTCTATCTACAACAAATACTAGAGTGGTTATAAACACGATACGACAAATCACTGCTATGTTTATTATAGTAAACATTAGTTTAATCATGTGTTAAAACGAGCAGTTTCAATATTATAAAGTCATTTAATAGTAATTTCTCTTATCTAAATTATTAGCGAATTTGCCGCGTTGTGGAGGCGGGAAAACAAAATCGAATGTTGGTATTAAAATTTATAAAGTGTAAATGCATTTTAGTGATAGATTGGTAGATGCGCTACTTCCCGGAGATAGATTGGACAAAAATGTCTCAAAGGCAAGAAAATAAAAAAAATACACAAGGATGTTGCTATTTGAAAAGCTGCACTCTTTTTATTTTTTGGAGTCGAAGGTTACCGAACTTTATAGCAATATGAAAACCTTGATTAATGTTCCTCTTCTTATTTTAAGAAAGATTGAATATTTACAATTTACATAAATAATTAATAGCAATAATATCAATAATGAAGCGAATTATCAAATTTGTACGAGTTTTTATCGAAATAGTTTTATAATAGAACAGAATGCAGTTGAAAAGCTATTTTGTTTCCTAACTTTCAGAGGTACTATTTATTAATAATCAATTAATATTTATGAATGATAATATAAATAGAATTATATCTTTATGTATTGACGTTGTACATAGGCAGTATGGTGAATGTTGTTAGTCAATTGTAACATACATAACATGAACAATAGATTCTACGACCCCCAAGTGCAGTTATTCAAATTTTAACATTAACCTATTGTTACCACTCCCTGCGATCACTCACGCCGATAGCACAACTACACATAATATACATATAGCATATTATATGTATATATGTTACTTAGAAGTTCTTCTTAAGTATCTACAGAGCATGATAACTAAAACCACTAGCACGATCTCTTGTTTTCAAAATTAGATTTAATGTAGATTCATTTTATATCAAATTGTGACCACAGTTTTATATTTAGAGTGCCTCTTGCCTATACAAGACTTATATAAAGGCTGCAAATCACGGAATATTATATGTAGCAGATAAACTAAAGTAAAAGATGTACATTTTATGGTGAAAATTGTAACTTGAGTTATGATATGTAGCCAGCGTGGTGGATTATGTTCGGAAGGTTTGGGTCAAACGATTCCGAGTTATATCTTTGCAGCGGGTTCGCTTGGCTACTCCGAGGCTAGCGCATTCCAATCTTGTGATATCATTTGCCGAACAGCCAGGGGTACTTTTATACATACATTAACAATAGTTTTATTTAAACTAGCCTTTAGAGTGTTACATTAAGTTCGTCCACGAGAGTTGTGTAGGTATTGTAGTGGGAGCGTTAATTGTTACTTTTAATTAACCTACCATTTTAAGTGGCATACCTAAATATAGAACTTAATTGCAATTTTTCTAAGTTCCTGTAGGTTTATTGTATATTGTACAATTTGTTTTAATAATAATGTGTTTAATATAAATGATTTAGATTTAAAATGTTTGTGACTACTATATTTGTTAGCATAATATTTAAAACAGCATAGTTACGAAAGTAGGTCCCTATGGAAATGAAAATAACAAACATAATTATAACGTATTAACAACAAAATCAAATTAAATGTAGGTATTTGTCTTATAAAAAGGTAGAGTTTGCTAACAATGACTTTGCTGTTTTGTGAATTATGCTATCAACCATTTTTATTCAGCACAAGTTCAAATAATGTAGGTCCACTTAATTTATAGAATTGTTTCTTCACCGAGAAATCGATGAATTTTCATAAGCTGTTTTATTTAACAATCATTGTTGACATTGTAGATTAGAGAAAATCTGTTTTGCCTTTTAACAATATTATCTATTGATAGTTCATAATGTTGTAACAAAAAGCTGAATTTTGTTAAATATATATTGCAGCAATCATAGTTACAGAATATCAGAAAGATCGAGGATCAAATTGGTGTAATGTTTCGTCAATTGTGCAACAGTCTTAACTGAGACCCTTTGCTGTTGATCATTGTAACTTTTGAAACAAATATAAGCATATCATAGCTGTAAAAATACAATTTTGACAAATAAAAGCTCTACAATCATTACAAAACTCGTATTTTTATTTTTATCCTAGTATTACTTAAATTATGAGGTACGTTCGCTTTTATTATAACTTAAAACTTCATTACGCACGGCCGCAGCTAGATTTTACGTGATTAATATCAATAATTTTATTTTATTTACAGATGTGTTTGGACATGACCTGCAGTTCACCTAGCATCCCGAGTCCTATTCCGCCGCGAAGCCCTACCGCTCTACCGATCTGGTCGCCTTTACTGGCTTTACAAGCGTGTCGCTTACGCAGGTATCTTAGCGATGACTGCATGACTTACCAAAATAGACACCTTCTCCACTCGGAGAGGCGCCGATGCGGAGTCTGTCTGGCTTCCTTCCCCTCCACGTGGCTACTTGAGCGTCACGCTGCCTTGCAGCACGCCTCGCAGACCTCCTGTGACGATAAACCATTTGTCTGCGAACAATGTGGACAGAGTTACAGATACAGGTCCGCTTACGTCAAGCATAGAGAGCAAAATCACCGAGCCAGGCTGCCAGCCGACAAACTATTTACTTGCGACGTCTGCGGAATGCAGTTCCGCTATCTAAAATCATTCAAAAAACACCGTCTGAACCATACTTTGGAACGACTTCACACAAAGAACACCGATCCGAGTGACAGCATGGATCAAGTTTCTAGCACCAATGAGGCGCTGTTGGGTCGCTGCGGTGAAATGGATCTTTCCATAAAAAAGAAAAACAGACCTGAAAGCACCAGAAGTCCTCCAATTGAGGTTCACGATGAACAAGACAGTACTGTTGATTCTAATGGTCCTACAGACTCCGTAGTGACAGTTGACGATTCAACGGACTGTAGGAACTCGAGTGCCGAAAGTGAAAGCAAACGAGGCCACACTCCCTCTGAAGAGAGAAGGCGCATCCCAGTCTCATTTGCTAGCGTTAGTTCAATTGCAGATAGCTCAGAGAGCGAGTCTCGAGCCGACAGTAAAAACGACAGCGCGAGTCCGCATTCCGGAATTATGGGATTCCTGCAGAATGATGACAGGCAGCGCGATAGAGAGAGGAGATTTGCATGTCCGTTTTGCGGGAAATGCGTTAGGTCCAAAGAGAATTTAAAGTTGCACGTGAGGAAGCACACTGGGGAGCGGCCGTTCGTCTGTCTGTTCTGCGGACGCGCGTTTGGGGGCAAGAGCGACCTGACGCGACACCTACGTATCCACACCGGCGAGAGGCCGTATCACTGCGAAGCCTGCGGTAAATGCTTCGCGCGGGCAGACTACCTGTCCAAGCACTTGACCACTCACGTGCACAACGCGCGCTGATGCTCTGCGGCCGACGCCTCTACGCCGACCGCGGCGTCCTCCGTTCAATATTCGCATACCTCTATTTTTATTGACCGAGTCATATTATAACATTAAATCGGAATATTTTTTAAAACATTTTTAAACTTTACACGACGATATTAAGCAGGTTTTATTGATAGCTCACAGGACTGTTTTTATTTTAGAGTTGTTTACGGATAAGTAGTTAATTGAGTAATTTTTGATAATTATCTAAGAGAATACACTTGAGACGTTATAAATGAGGAGAAGTGGCTGTACAAGAGTAATAAACATTTGATAGCTTTCAAGCCACTAGCCCTTCGGGATAATAAATTTTTCGTAGGACATACTTAAAAATAAACAGGAATGATTTATTTTCATTGTCAAGCAGCAGGAGGGGCCTTCATTCTCCAAAAATAGTTTACCAGGTGTTGATACGTAGTGTGAGTACCTACTAAATAAGTTAAGTATTTAAATTAACGCGTTCTTTGACTATAGTTTATTGTAAACTGATATGAAAGTGTGTTTTTACTAAAGAGTTATTTTATTATTGAACATTCTCTGTACTCTTAATGAATTAATGGTATTACATTCAGCCACAATTACATTTGCCAACACATCAATTATTTACGGTGAATAATATAATAATATATTAATTTCATAATATTTTTTTAAAATTTTAATTTATCCTGTAAAGACTGTAAGAACACGATGAAGTTGGGGCAAGGATAATTTGGTTTATCTGCCAAACGAATGCTCATATTTAAGGAACATTTACTTAATAATTAGTGGATATGAAAGTATATAATACAATACGGCCATAATGAAATAATCATACCGAGTCGTCGAGTTTTACCTTCACACATTGCACTGCGCCTACACTTATTTGTCTACGTTGTCCTTCTGACACACACTGACACTGGTTTTTTTCTGCCAAAAATGGTCTATAGTTTTATTTAAAAAATAGGTTGTATAGGTACCCTATTAAATCCTCTTTTTGTAACTGCCAATTAATATTGTATAGTTCTCAAATTTTAATTGATTATGAGGTATTTAAATTTTGTTTTGCCATTTAACGAAACGCCATTTAGTGTTCTGAGCAAAAACCTTTCCTGAATAACCTAATTTTTAAGGCCTAGCCATAAAACATTACATAAACCCGAGAAATTCGACCGGTGTCCGCTAAGCTCGGTTGGCCGAGTGGGTTAGGCAAGAGTCGAAAGCTGAGAACGTGGGTTCAAATCTTACCTCCGGCGTTGGTAAATTATACGGTATTTTTCTTTGATATATGACATCTATATATTTAATTTAATTTTATTAATGATATACTTGAATAACCACGGATTATTCAAAATAAAATAACTCATTGAAGATAGCAAATATATGTAAAAAGATAATCCAAACAAAACTTGCCCAAAAATCGTGTATCTACAGTCTTTGGATCAAACTTATTACGAGTATTATTGGCATTCAACTGTAAGAGGGTCGTTTAGTTACGGATTTTACAAATAATTATTTTTTTGACTTGCATATAACAAAAATACAATAGGTACCTACTGTATGAGTGTCGAAGCTCACCGTCCCATTTGATTCAACAGTGAAAAATAACTAGTTATTTTTTTTTAATTCCTTCATTTCACAAGCTAATCTATACACTAATAAATTGCTACTCATTTGTGTATGCATGTTTCAAACATAGGATCGGTATATTTTATGTGAACATCTCGTGATTTAATTTATCGTAAACTAATAGGAAATAATGTTGTTAGATATATACGCAACAATACCTACAGGCTGTCCTTTCAAACTACAGCCGTGCCCTGCGAGGTGAATATCGATATTTATTCTGAAGGATAATCGTTAAAACCGTAAAAAAAGTACGTTCCGTTTCGGAAGGTTGGGTTTGTCAGATCCAGATTTGGGGCACCGATTTTTTTTCGCGATTTCTTATTTGGAGTATCGTCAACAATTCCGTAAAACCTACACAATAACCTCACTGAAAGTGGTTACTGATTGATATGTGATCTTGTTTATTAGCCTTCATAAAAATAACGCCACATTTGATTTTGTTAAGGAGGTGCTTCACATAGTTTATTTTGCCATATTTTTGTATGTCGTTGTAATTTTAAGATTGAAGTAACTCATTCCATTGAAGAGTATCTAGAAAATTGGTAGTTGCGATGATAGGTACATAAGTAGGAGAATGCAAAAGCTGTGATTCGTATGATTAAGACCAGTCAACCAGTTTAGGACATCGAAAAAGTTTCGTATGATTTAAAATATGAACTAAGTGAATAATTTTAAAGAGCGATAATATAAGTAAAGATAGGTGTAAGAAATCTCTCTGTGCCAAAATATTTACCTCATACAAATAAACAGTGAAGTATATTATAATAGAGTTTTTGCAGTCCTGACTATATTAATAATAAATGCAAATAATGAAGTAGTTTCTTTGTTATTAATATGGACATGCATAACGAATCTGGTTTGATTTCGTTTTATAGATAATAATATGTACAATTTATACAATTAGTTCAAAGTTATAGCATTTTTACTTGTTCTATGTATTTATTACATGAAATAAAACTACTTTTTCGTCCAGTCGAACCAAAAACTCTTACGTTAGGTAAAGAGTAGGCGACTCTAAATAAGTTACTGTGTTTTAGTACAAACATACTGGCCTGTAAATGTTCACTACAATATGCTAACACGCGACATTATTCGCTCTTAGACAATGTCAACTGCCGCAATTGTGATATTCTTTGTTATTGTTCTCAAAAAGGTGGTTGAATGGAAATTTTTCCAATTTCGAAAGAGCTACATTGTATTTTGTAAATGAGCAAAAAGAACGAAAAAAATATACTAAAAACATTACAATCGTTCTTCTAACTGAACCAACGGTAAACTTTCCATACAACCTCCTTTTCAACTAGATTCCGAAGTAACTATACAGTGTCAATTATGTACATTATTATATAGAATAAGGGATTTAATGCCGGCATTTTAAAAATAAGTAATTTTTATTAATTGCAATTTGCGGGCCAGTATTATTTTCAGTAAACAATGCAATAGACGTGTAGAATAGTTATCATGATCTACATTTTATACATGTAGTCTTTTATGAAAACAGCCAATGCAACGAAGTTGAAAAAAACGGGAAACAATATAATTTAGTTCATATACACACTCGCCTAAGGGTCTACGTTAATTTATCATTTTCAAACATATATATTTAAATGTATGTAAAACTTCCCTTTGATAATTGTTATTTCATAAAAAAGATGCAGTTGAATATGGATGTATTGTTATATTATACTTATTTAAGTTTGCCAGAGGGATTTAATAAGTAATATTTAGGTAGTCGAAAACTTCTAAGTATAAACGAGAAGCAATACTCTGAATTTTTATTTTTACTACTATTTTAATACTCTTTACAGGGGAAATAGGACGACTGTTCGATATAAAGACTCATGCACGGTTTGGTGCACTTATAAGTATTATTTTCTTCTCAAGATTCAACGCGAGATTAGTATAAGTAGAAGAAAGAATGCACAACACCAGCACATCAACTCGCACTCGGATATCGACCATCAGTCTTCTTGTTTTTTCTGTAAACGTTGAAGAGTTTTTTAACAATACCATCGAAGTAAACAATGAAATAACTTGTATAATGAAATGAAAACAAAAATGTGTATAATGTAGATATTTGCCATTACGTCAAATTTAAAATAATATGATATATTAATATTCAAAATTGATGTTGACTGTTTTTATAATTATATGATCGGTAGTTACTTGATGTTGTGGTGTAATTAGTGTCTTATAGATATAAGGTTATTAACCACTCAAATTTGCTTTCGGCGTTGCTATAATGTTCTTTCATAGAACCCCCCATTGTTGCCAGTTTTATACAATATGTAAGTAATCCATTTTGATATTCCATGATATTGATAATGCGTAGAACATCTAGTCAACACTTCGGCAATTTTGAGTGGTTCATTATTTTGAACTCTCTTAGTGTTAAATATTGGTGTGGTATTCTTTATATTTGTTCGTGTAATATAAATATCTCTAATATAAATAATTTTAAATCAGATTCATAATTATACTCAGCACTGCAGAGGATTGTAAATATGCGAGTACTAACCAGGACAAATGTGATAAATTAGAGTAAGGGTTCTCTTTTGTTTACGAGTAGATTCATAATTATTTTGAGGAAGGTTATACCGCTTTTGTTTTAAAATCAATGCGTAACATATCTTCTTATAATATCTGCGTTATTTCAGATGCCAACATTTTAGTAATTGTCCATATGTTATAAACTTCAAGAATGAAGATTTTTTGTATCTAAACGGGCATTATTTATTTTATACATATTTGAGATATTCTAGGTGGAACTTTTGGAAACCTACCTCAAGTCCTACCAAAGTCTGGCCCTAACCATAGGTATGCTAAAGTAAGACCTGGTCTCGAGAGTTGGTAAAATATTAGCTACCATGACGCACAATTTTACCACTGTAAATTGTTATATCTCCGTCCAATCTAAATAATTATGAGTGTCTTTTATTTCTAATTATGAACAGATGTAGCATGACCATTGACGCTGCAGATTTTGCCAGTTACTGATTATTTTAAAATAGTTCGTTGTTTATAAAGCATATTAATACCTAATCTAGTAATATGGTGTGACGAAGTAGCGACTTTCTTTATATCGTTTGAGAAGCTAATCAGAAGTCCATTGTATAAGGACTCCCTTCATAGGCATTATATCGTAAATAGCGAGGTGTGGTGATGATTGTGATATTAATTTAAGTCGCAACAGTGGCCGAGACCCAGATGTCTCCAATGTAAGCAATTCTATGAAGACCTATTCTAGACTGATTTTCGGGTAGAAGAAAAGTAGGCCAGAAGTTTCGCCGTCTTTAAAATCGTAGCAAATCTTAATATAAATAGGTTGATTTTAACTTTTTAAAAGCCAAAATAACGCAATAGTCCAACTACGTCAAAACAATAAGAGAGTTTACCTACTTAAGTTTTAAACATAACATATACAGAATTTTTTATACACCAATCTTAAATTATTTTTCAGATGTATTGATTTTTATACGTCTCCATATACAACGTTGAATAGAGGTAAGTGTAGGTATCGTAGATGGGTCTATTAACCGCGTGGTGCTACAATGTGTAATGATATGTGATAGAAAATGTTCTACAGAGACATCTTATTTATTCAAGCTTCCATAGATAATTAAATTATAATCACATAAAACAGTGAAAACAGCATCAGCAATAATTTTGTTTAGATGTTACTACATAAGGATTTTTTTGGTACAGTATTTATAAAAGTATCTTGTGTCTCTAAGAAGAACGTATTCGATAAAGTGAAAATGGCGTGTGGTTGAAGAATGGTGCTTTGCCATTTGGATAGAAAAATGGATTACGCAATTTAGTCGCCGTGCCCTTCTGAATCTTGGATGCTAAAGGTCATATGTAATGGTTAAATGTATAGAACGTCCGACTAATAGCCTCCAAGCTGCAGATAGGAAGATTGATGCCAGGCGGGGCGAGCCTGAGAGAATTGTTTCGAATTATTTCCTCGACTGCGGCAAATGTGCAAATATAATTTGGTGGTATATGGCAGGACCTGCCTGATAAGTAGCTAGTAAAATTCCAATAGCAACCATTTGTCAATAGGCAACATTAGTTTATTGAAGCTCATAAATTATTAAACATTTTGTTGATATTGTACGGCCTTACTATATTTTATGTTGGTACCTGTTAGGTAACCTTATTTCATATTTTTAAAACCTTATTGATTGATAATCGGTTTGTTAGTCAATATTTGTAGAAATGCTCACACAGTTAACTATCCATCCGTGATTCGTCCCTACATTATGCATAAAGTGCAGGAACAGTTCGTTTTTCGTTAGTCTATTTTTTGATGCGATGGTCATTCCAATGATTAGATACTAAATAAAAACCAACCCGAAATTGTTGTAAAAATATCGGTTTCATATAACACGATGTGTCGATGATATTTTTTTATGATGGTTCTGTTTTTATAGTTATCGTTTCTGTCACGTTCTAACTACTTCTGCAAGTGCAAAGTGACACATATCGCAATTAACGATAATCGTCGAACCATCATAAACCTACTGTACCTACTGTAGATAGCTACAGAAAAAATACACCTAGGCATAAACTCGATATTTTTATTGGTGTCGTCGTTATGAAAAATTAAAATATAACATTTTTTTAACATGTTTAGATTTCCAGTGGCTTAACCGAATCAATAATGAAATAAATAAATAATGAAATAGGCCAGTTGGAAAAGAAGTGATAATTGACAGTTAACTGTGTTGACCATGATATATTTATATGAAAATAATTTATTTAAAACGTACATATATGTAGATAGTTTGGGGTATGATGACGAGTTTACAGATAATAGATACAGTCAGTTGAAGCTGTCACATTTCATTGATTATTTGTGACCGAGTTTTTGTTATGTAATCCTGAGTCAAAAGCAATGGAACTAGTTACCGTTTGTAGGTATATAAATTTCCTACAAAATTAACTTATTTTCATTGGATTCGAGTGTAAAATTATTCTAATTTAAACTATGTTAAAATCAAGTAATTTTATCGTAAGTACTCGCTGTTATGTAAAATAATATATTTTTATTTTTTTATTTTACCTCGTCAATTTTCAGATAATATTATTATTGTTAAAGGTGTCATGTTTTTATATTTTTAAGGTGATCGATAACCCAACAATGTTAGGTCATTTTTTAACACAATGACAAACGATAAAATAGTCCATTTTTATTTGTGTATCTTGTCCATTGTCCAAATTAACTTAGGTATAGTTCCATATTTTGGATGTGTATTATATCTACGATCTAAATTAAAAGCTATTGTGTATATTATTTCATTCAATATCGATGTGCAAAATTATAGTAAATGTCTTGGATCTCTAAAAATAAGAAAAAAAAAAGACAAAAATACTTTACAAAATTTCTAAATGTGCAATAAATGTGTGTTGTAGTGTTACCATTAGGCGTAAAACTTTCAGCGACAAAAACATTTTTACTGAAACATTCAGATGTGTAAGCATTGACAATCTGTGTGTTCAGCATGTATTTGATCTCATTATTAAATTAGTAAATGTGTTTTTGTGGCACAATAAATTGAATATTTGGCACTTTAAAAAAGGCACATTTTCCTAAAATAATTGAAAAACGGTTTGAAAACGTGTTGAAAATGGATTTGTTGGTAATTAATTTCATAATGAAATATATTTGTTTCATTAATTGAAAAGTCTTTTATTTTAACCTCTTAGGTACACAAATAAATCCTCTAATATATTTTTTAGCAATAGATAGCATTGCAAAGTCTGAGAAATAATCTTGATTAAAACTGTAAGTTAGAAGTCAGTTGTACTCATATTATTTGATTGCAACATTGCGCCTCACGTGTCACAGTGAATGAATACACGTGGCTTATGTTATGATGGTTTCGTTTAATCCATTTATCGTGCTACCCATCACTTTCGCACTTGCATACAGTCAAGTGCAAAAATAAGTATCGAAAGAATCCGTTCATAAATATGTTACGACGTTCTTATTACACAGAATTAGAGTGCACTGGGACATATTTTTGAACGTTTTTGTATACCCCTTATTTTGTCTTCGACTGTACAACGGCAACGGCGACGCTGATTAGACGCGGTACCAACACAAGCCTACAGATGCACTGAATATTTGTCTGCAATAGAGTTAATTTTTTCCAACGTCGACATAACACTAAATCAATGTAGGGATTTGATCAAATCACTTGGCGAACGAGGGTTAGGTATTTTAATATCCTGCGTAGTTTAAAACGTATCTCCTACGACTTCGATAAAATCATGTTTTTTACCAATTTATCATTTACCATAAACCTATATGTTACAACATTAGACATCCGTTTGTACAGTCCACGACGGATTTACCTGACCTGCCCAGAGCATAGAAAGTCTATATGTAGGGATGGGTCAAGTAATTTTGTCTTCGACTGGTCGGGCGATATTCATAAACACGATGAACTAAGTTCCAATTTTATTGGTCAAACATGATAGTCATGCTCCCAGCGATTCAATGAACATAATATTAATTATGTATGACTTCATAATACGAAAAAAATAATTTAAAATAAAACGCTTTAGGTACCTATGTTAAAAAATTATCAACTTGAATTACGCTCAGTTAGAAAACAATTAAGTCATCCGGACATCTGATCAATTGCCCTACCATGAGCTGTCTCTACGTTATTAACGGGGACTTACTTTATTTTCTATCCGGCTTGCTCCCACCAATACGCGAGTACAAGCGGGATACGAGATTTGAAATAATAGGGTTCATATTCTTTATCATTGTAAGTACTGAGTCGGAGTGCCTGGCCATTGCACAGTGGTCAGGCGTTCAAAGAACAGTGCTTAAAATTCAAAAGTCGCAATAAAAGTCTAAAAAACAGTACGTAATGTTGTATTAAGATTGTATTTGATCTGTAATAAGCGAATTACAAGCTGTAAACAAAGATTCCTACTTTTTGTGAGGTAAATTTTGTAAACCAGTTATGTATAGATCGGATGTCAGCAAAAATCTAATGAGCAAATCAGTGTTACTTGTTATTTTTGAAATTTTGTGGGTAAAAAAACTTTCTTTTGGGACCCTTATTCTTTTTGGAAGACCTATTCAACGATACCCCACACTATAGTACTACTAACGGCCATTGAGCTATGGTGCGGAAGACGGACAGACGAACATGGCGAAACCATAAGGGTTCCTAGTTTACTACGGAACCCTAAAAACAAGTTACGTGAGAGCGAGCAATTGATTTCCCCCCTCTTCGCTCTTAAAAATCATTAAGTACGCTTATTTGTCCTTAAATTTCAGTTTCGTAAAAAGGCTACCGCCAAGACCTTCGGCAATCTTCGGTAGAATTATCACTTGTTTACGATAAAGCACTTTCTAGGCTACAAAACGACATATGAATCATTAAGGGACTCGAAGGGTTTCTAAACTAAAAGCTTCGAAATATTTTTCAAATCGATATCGTCGTTGATTGTTTTGATGGCTCGCGTAAAATAAATATTATAATAAAAAAGCGACAGGGAAAATAATAAAATGTTATTAAAAACGATAGAAAGTACCCTTGTGTACCTCCATTTAAATAATTATAGCTTTCACTAAAACAGTCATGTACATAATCAATTTTAAAACGACGCGTAAATATTGCACTTTTAGATAACGCGTTGGAGCGTCATGCAGTATATTAACTTCGAAAGCTTATACCAAAGATGTTTATTCCCACACATGCCAAACATTTTATGTTTTCTAAAACTACGTAGTATAAACTACTCTCCTTGCTAAAAAAAGCAGTCAAAGTAGATCATCAATTTATTCGAATTTTAGCTACTACCGTGACCTCTGTGCATTGGGCAAACTAATCCCAGGAATTAATATGAAAGGAGCTTTTATTTCGAAGACTGCCAACTGTCATTCCAATCTGGTGGAGAAGCTAGGCCTTGTTGAGAATATCCGGTTGTCTCACAATGTTTTTCTCTACGAAGCCGTACATTAATTTCTAAAACCATTTTGATGGAACGGGGTTTGAACTCACAACATCCAGATTAAATGTATGCCAGACTATATACTAATACTTTTTCCTCAAGTACGGAATCTAATAATCGCAACCCACTAAGTTACGTTACGATGTACAACGAACTATCGATTTCCGATAAATAATAGAATACTTAAGTAGATTTTAGTAGATACCTGTCTACTTCCATGGTGATTGGAAATTTTCATTGTCAATGGTCGTTTGCAGAGCTTACCTCTACCTTATCAGGATTATTGATATATCCTTGACCTAGTTTAAGCGGAGCCCATTTGTGAACGCTACTGAAAAATGGGGAGAAGTGAATTATTCAGACGTATAAATCAAAATGGTTTTTACGAGAGGCAAAAGCTTTTTAGTCTCCACTAGAAAGAGTTGTACAATACTTTTAACCTTAACCGAATGTGATAGGGCTTCAATTTCAAAATGAAAACATGAAATATTAGCTACTACTTTGCTAAAGGAACTGAAAATTTTCAATACGATTATTAGTTTAGGTTGATTTTAGATCCTCCTCATAAGATAAAACAAAACCCATGTGGGATACGTTTGTTATCCAAGTGTCCATCTGTTTGTCTGTCCATCGGTCAAAATATTTTTTAGGACAACAAGAAATTAAAATAACGCAATTTTTTGTTGAAGTCATATAAGCTATGTCATGGGACAATCACGTCACATCATCAGCTTCTCTCAGTCCACTGCTGGACGTAGGCCTCTCCTACTAACTATGCGTATCGACGCATTAGGAGGTAGGTAAATGCTCATAATCGCTACGCTGGACAAGCGGGTTGGCGATCGCAGTAGTGTGTCCACTATGATGATGCTGCTGCCCAACATCAATCTCTTTCAATCCCCTAGTCTAATCTTACGACACCCACGGGAAGTTTTGGGTTGGTGACAAAAGTATTCTTGTTGCCGTCACCACGCGGATGGCATAGTTGGAGTGCCCGCCGGTCAAATCCCTTGTGCGCTCAATACACCGCTACACGCCTCGCTGGACGCTCGGCACTTTGGCCTTACCCTAAGGGTGATGGTGCGACCTTGGTGTCTTGGCGACGGCACCGCCCGCCGCGACCAGTATCCCTACCATGAGTTGCCGCCACGTTATTAACGCGCGTTTACTTTATACCCATCCCGTAGCCGTACCATGAGCTAGCGCGGCGTTATTGCGGCTTTATACCCTGGCCACGACATTGGTCTAAGGCGACCGGCTTAACGGAAAACCATACGTGCGAGAGGGAGTACCCAAATCGTCATTCCGCTCCAACTCATGGATTCGCTCGTCGCTGGTCGCCTTTGACCAATGCCGTGGCCGAGCCTTTACGGCCTGGCCACGACATTGGTCTAAGGCGATCAGCGGCGAGCGAATTAAGCAAAATCAAGACAGCTAAAGAAGCATGCCACGAGAATTCGCTGTGGGCTAAATCGCGACCGGCGGCGGCGGCGAGCGGCGCGGCGGGCAGCGAGATCAAACGCACTGGTGGCTTGCTCGGGCCAGGGATAGAAAATTCTTCTTCTTAGTCGTGCACTCTTGACAGAGTGGTCGTGGTCATGTCAAAGTCGATTTTTGCGCCACAGCAGCTCTCGTGATCCGTCGCCATGTGGCTCTATCTTTGGTGGAGTGGGAGCAGTCGTTAATGGTATTTTCTGTGATGGACTTAATGAGGTCCGTCCATCGTGTTGGGGAGCGGCCACGAGATCTTTTGCCCTCGACTTTTCCTTGCACCACCAAACGTTCCATGGAGTTCTCGTTACGGGTTATGTGTCCAAAGAATTTGAGGATTCGCAGTTGAACAGCCGATGATAATCTCTCTTTGATTTTTAACTCTTTCAGAATCGAAACGTTGGTACGGTGTGCAGTCCACGGGATTCTGAGCATGCGTCTCCAACACCACATTTCCAGCGCGTCAATCTTGCGACGGTCTTGCATCCTCAGCGTCCACGTCTCAGCTCCGTATAGGAAGATTGGAAAGACTAGGCATCTCATCAGCCGAATCTTTGTGCTTCTGGTTATTTTGCGGTCCTTCCAAATCTTTGTGAGCTTTTCGACTGAGGATCTAGTCACGGCGCAACGTCTCCGAATCTCATCTTCGCAACCACCGGCGTTGGTGATCGTAGAGCCCAGGTATATATAGCTGTTGACGACTTCGCATCCTGCTATATTTTGGACGTCTGGTTGGTTGTTTCTGGCGCGGTCTACGATCAACATTTTGGTTTTGTCGCGATTGATTGCCAGACCAAAATCAAGCGCTGTGGTCTCTAGGAGTCGAAGTAGGGTCTCGATTTCGCTTTTGGTTGACGCTAGGAGGGTGGTATCGTCTGCATACCTAAGGTTGCATATTTTCCGGCCTCCCACGGATATTCCCTTGTTCCAATCTTCGAGAACTATACGCATGATATACTCTGTGTATATGTTGAATAGTAGGGGAGATAATATACAACCCTGTCTAACACCAGCTTGTGTTTTGAAGCGTTCAGAGTCGATACCGTCAACTCGGACTGCGGCTGTGCCATCTTCATACAGACGTCTGATGAGGTGTACAAGGTGATAAGGTACACCCATTTCCGTCAGGACCAGCCATAGTTTCCACCACTTGACGGTATCAAAAGCTTTCCTGAAGTCGACGAAGCACACGTAGAGCGTGAGGTTGAACTCCCGAGCTTTCTCGATAATCTGCCGCATTATGAGTAGTTGCTCTCGCGTGCCTCGACCCTTAACAAAACCAGCTTGTTCCGAGGCGATCTCACGTGACAGGTAAGCCTGAAGCCTTGTGTTGATTATGTGCAACATTATCTTACTGGCGTGGGAAATGAGGGAAATTAATCTATAATTATTACACTTTTTAGTCGATCCCTTTTTATGTAGTGGAATAAATACAGAGTGTGACCAATCGCTCGGCCAGGTCCCAGTGACCCATATTTGGTGACAAATTGTGTGCAGTATGTCTACTCCGATTTCCCCCATAGCTTTAATTGTTTCGATCGGGATTTCATCGAAACCTACTGCCTTGTTCCGCTTAAGGTGCTTAATGGCTGCCCGTACTTCATCTTTCAGTGGCAAAGGCTCTTGTTCCGAAATTGTGTCATGCACTGAGTTGTGTGCTACGATGTTGGATGTCACGTCAGCAAACAGAGATTTACAGTAGTCCTTCCAGACGCCAACGATCTGTCTTATCTCTGTGATGGTGTTTCCTGATGGATCCTCAATAGCCCAAGTTTTCGGTTTGAACTGGCGGGTTATAAGTCTGATTTTCATATGCAAGTCCTTTGTCTCAAATTTTTGAGAATGGCGCTCAACCTCTTCACACACTGATTGCAGCGCTGTATTGCGATCTCGACGACAAGCGGCTTGTATAGTGGCACTCATGTTATTCAGGTCTTGCACCGTGGCGCCGCTAGCTTTCAAGTCTCTACGTTTCTCTATCAATTTCCAGGTATCAACCGTCATCCAATGTTGTCTCTTTTTAGGTCCGTGACCAGGGTGCGATTCACGCGCAGCATCTTTTATTAACTGTACGGTGGATTTCCAAAGGTGGTCGATATTTCCTTCGCTGCTACAGTTTTCGTGCCAGTGATGCTCTTTCTCTTGAATCGAATGAATAAACGAGTCCTTATCAAGTATTTCAAGACGTTTTACCATTTTCTTGCATATGGGTTTGCGCAATCTAATTCTCATGTTACATATGAGTAGCTGGTGGTCGGACATAATATCGGCTCCCGGTAGTGTGTGTGCGTTGGTTACTGAGCTTCTCCATCTTGTTCTGATCAGTATATAGTCGATCTGGTTGCGGTATTGTCCGTTTGGAGAGGTCCAAGTATAAAGTCTTCGTGGGTGGTGTTTGAAGACCGTATTCATAATCGTAAAGTTGTTATCTGCGGCGAACTGGACAAGGCGCTCTCCTCTATTGTTCCTGCAGCCCAGCCCGTACTGACCTACGATATGTCCTAGATCGACATCTAGAGCGGTTGTTCCCACCTTCGCGTTAAAATCACCAATAACCATCAGTATCTCTCTCTTTGGGATGTTTCCGATACACACTTCAAGTTGGCTATAAAAGTCCTCGATTTCTTCTTCGGTAGCGGCACTTGTAGGGGCGTATACCTGGATGATATTCAATGCGCATGGTGAAGCACTGAGTTTCATAGTAATGATCCTCTCGTTGACAGGGTTGTAACCCAGGACAGATCCCGTCCAGGACTTGGGTATTGCAATAGCCACTCCGGCAAAACTAGATGACTGGTTTCCTGAGAAAAAGATAGTGTGTTTCTCCAGGTTTCTGTGTCCACTGTCTTTCCAATGTGTTTCGCTTAGCCCAGTTATCACAGTGTTGCATCGCTCTAGTTCTTGATCCAGTACATGGAGCTTGCCGTCGTCGTTGAGGCCTCTAACATTCCATGTTCCGATGCGCATGCCATGGCGTAGTTGGAGTTTGTCTCTTCCAGTAGCATAGTTTCCATGGGGCGTCTGGTCGCCTGCGACCCCATGGCCGGTAACCAATTTCACACCCTGGTTCCCGGACAACACAGAGCGCCGGTCGCTACGCGGATCACATGGCATACCTGTTTTCTTAAACGACTTTTTCATGACTCTCGTGGGATATTAGTGCAGTGGTTTCCCGTTGCCTTCTGCACCATTACTTTTAGGGGTTATTTGGTCCCCAAGGTTTATGACGCCTCTACGGTACAGGTTGCCCTGCCGGGTGTATGGTTATACCGCCATCGCTCGGTCGCCAGAGCCCCGTTGGTTCTCTAGCAGGGAGCACCACGGCAACAAGTTCGTCGCCGCCGCCATCCGGCGCGTGCAGGTGGGGTTGACAATAGGGCCGGTGTAGGTGTTATTCCGATCTCCCCTTACTCCCCTAATAGAAAAATAACTAATAGAAAATAAACGCGCGTTAATATAATAACGCCGCAGTAGCTCATGGTAGGCACACCGTTCGCCCTTGCGTATTGGGGCGAGCGAGCCAGACAGAGAATAAACGCGGGTTAATAACGCCACGGGAGCTCATGGTACGGCTACTGTAGACGTACCATGAATTGGCAAGTATCGGTTACGTTAGCGTTTACTTGATGTGTAAAGTAATCCATCACGCTCAATGGAACTAATCATGAGCGCAATAGACTGCTTTAACCGTTACCTGCCAACTCATTGTACAGTCAAGTGCAAAAATAAGTATCGAAAGAATCCGTCCATAAATATGTTACGACGTTCTTATTACACAGAATTAGAGTGCACTGGGACATATTTTTGAACGTTTTTGTATACCCCTTATTTTGTCTTCGACTGTACGGCTACCTACTGGTCTGCTCGCCAAGGTTAAAGGTCAAGTGGCATATGATGGCCGCTTTTCTAGCGTTTTTCATGCCACGTATCTCTTTCGCATTTGCTCACTTCTCAGGACGTGACAGCAGCGTACTGATTGGTACAGTAGTAGATTTTTTTTAATTAGACTGTTTTGAAATTTATAATAACATTATTATGTTAGGTACTTTATCGTCAGGTAAGTCCGTAGATATAATAATCAACAAATTAATGAATTTAAAAACCAACCGACAGATTTTTCCTAGATCCCATCATCAGACCCCGACCAATGGCCTATACCACAAGACTTTACAAGCGTACAATTCTACAATATTGTATAAATTCCCATACAAAAAGTTGGCAATTTTGTAGAATTGTACGCTTGTAAAGTTTTGTGGTATAGGGTCCTGGTGCCAAAGGGGTAACCCCTTTGATGCCCATTAAACAAGAAACCTTGAAAATCGGTTGACGACTCTCGGAGTGAGTCGAGTACAAAAATAAATAAAAAATCTGTCGAATTGGAAACCTGCTCCTTTTTTGAAATCGATTATAAAAGCAAATCGTGACAAAAAATCGGTTTACTATGTCTCGACATGAGAAGCATAATAAAATAAATATAAAATAAATGAAAATAAGTATCATAAAAATAAATGAGGAGTGTCTTTTCAAAAGGACTTATTTCCACTTTCAACTTTTTTTAACTATGAATGTAGTTTTGCTAAAAGTAGAGAAATACATGTATGTTTTGAATTTCAAGTTCTAATAAGCCTCTTCTTGTCCTCCAAAATGTTAAAATATCAAAGTCCGTATCAAAATGGCCTATTTCTTCCTTATACTAAGAAAATGATACGAGCTTTTAGAAGTGTGTAATAACTAATTATAAAGTACTTTTTGTAGAAATGAAGCATTTGTAAAATTTCCTTGAAAAATTAAATATTATTGGATAAGCTCACAAGGCCAGAACAAAACGGCGTAATTCTAAACGTTTCGCATCAAAAGGGCTTAATTCTGAAAATGTATGGAATGTTAACTTAATAATTAAGTTGATAAAGCAATATATTTAGTGGCATAACATTTATATCAACTCACTTAAGTACTATATCAAAAACACAGAAAGAATATCGAAATGAAAACCGTGGATTTATGTTTTTCTCAGGATCCCAAAAAAAGTTACAACTGGAAATTAGCCCTTTTGAAAAGACACTCCTCAAATGAAGATAGTGTTCCATTTTGTACTTAAAAGTTTGCGAATATTAGGATCATTAAATTAATTCAATCATTATTATAACTGTATGTTATAATGTTACTGTTACTCCCATTGTAGCCGTTCCGTCCATAAGTTACGGCTACAGCTTACCATCAGACAGGCCAGTAAAATTTTGACTTACTTTATTGCAAAACCAAATCACGGTTGTTACTAGAAATACGAAAATCACACGAAATGCCGACATAGATCATTCAAACCAAAAGTTACTGAAAAATCTTCTAATTCTACGGATGCCTGTGATTTTAGTAACACTAATATTTTAAAATTTGTCGCAACTGTTAAACTGTGGTGAAATAATCCATAATATCCTAAGTAGTTATTAATTTATTTCGTAAAAGTAATTAGTTACCTACTCGGATGCACCTCGATTATGCCACACTAATATTGGTGTAAGTAACTTAGAACAAACTAGGTTACTTGAAAAACAAAACTTCATAGATCATCGAATGTAGGAGTTAAAAAACGCCTCCGCACTTTACAACGCGCAACTTTGAAATTTTCTTAGCTACCACGCGATTTCCTATAAACAAGAAGTATTCATTCAATCAACCTACGTTTGCTCGTTACTAAAGTTTTTGAAAAGCATTTCAATTTCGTGTTTTCTTATAAGGTTTTTTTCAATATGGACCTTATTTCAGACGAGTCAAGGATTAGTTTGAGAGCAGAGACCGTTAAAAGCCTCTTGGAGTAGACAGTCAATTTTGCTGACGTAGGCAAAAAGGCATGGAATCTTGTTTGCATACGTCCAGAGGCATTATCTGGATATTCAACCTACTTTGTCCGTCCGTTTATCATCCCGTTATATATTTTACTTCCAACAATCTGTGGCAGCTATTTCCTTACACTTCTCTTAGGAATTTTCTACGGCTTAAATTGTCATTATTTTCTATCCCTCAGCTTATTCAGTTAGCAATATGTTGAAATATTTTGAAACGTTTTCGTAGGTATTACAAAGAGTATGAATTTTTATTTTTACGTAGTTGAATATTTTATAGTCAGTTTTATTTTTGATTAGTCTTAATTCTTATTCTGTTTTTGCATATTAAAATTTTATTTTAATAAAATTATATGAGTATGTAAGTAAAATACAAGCATAATTACGACGTAGGTGTAATAGTACATTACGATTACAACTCAAGTGCGAAAAACATGAAATACGAAACGTGTGGCGATGTTTTAAAACACGACCGATAGGGAGTTTTTCAAATCGACACGAGTTAAAAATTTCATTCTTGCACGTATCTCGTACGTTTTTTAGTACAGATGACCCTCCGAAGTTTTGGGCCTGACGTAATATGATCCACTTCTCGCACTAGAGCCTAAAAAAGGCACCATCTGTACTAAAAAGTACATTTTCATGCGTACTGAACAGAATACATGAATACAAACCTTTTTATTAGGGCACATAAATAATATATACCTTTATGCCTTTGATGGTTGATAAGTGGGGTGGCAAGCTAGGGAACTTAATGTTTTTATGATTGAAGTAAATTTAATTACTCAACCAGAACTAAAAGTACTGCTCATTAAGTAGCAACAAACATTAATATTCTGAAGGCATTCCGCCATTAGTCCCACAAACCTTGAATATAAATACGAGGCAAGCGAACTGACCCACTTTAACCCTCCTATTTTAAAACACTTGAAAAGACTTATCATACCCTATTTCGCTATCTTGGCTGTTAGCTGAATGTTATTCTTTACGTTCTTGACAGGGTACAAAAGTTTGAAATGTTTGCTACTCGCTTCTCAAATTACGAAGACCTTTAGGTGCTCAACAAAAGTCGTATTGTAAACAAGACGAAGTCGGCCAATTTGAATGTTTTGAAAGCAAAAGGTCAACAAAAGGTGTATATTCAATTTTACAAAACGTAGTTGTATTTTACGCGTAGACAGAACTCAGAAAACGAGTTATTGCTTTTTTATTTAAAATAAGAAAGTAATTTAATTTAGTGGATAATGACATAAACTACAATTTCGTCTTGAAAAAAAATAAAGCATTCTTAAAACTAAAATACTAACAACTTACTTAAACTACTACATCCTCCAAGTCGCTTCCCTGTGGGAGAGTGCCCATAACACCAATGATATATAAGTAAAGATACGTTATACTCTAACAAAATGAGCGAAATAAATACTTCACATCATACACCTACGATTTATTGACAGTTGACATACTCCTATCTTCATACTTCAAAATGCGTAAAAGAGATGGCAAAATACATATACTCGTATTTAATAAATAAAAAAGAGACAACTAGCATTTGACAATTGCGCGTGCATTCTTAAGGTTGTTATTGATAAACATTGTTTTATCTCTGTTACTCTTGATCTTAAACAGCATAAGCTTGTCTTTTTCTCGAAGCCTTTCAAAAACGTCAAAATGGCGTCCTATTTATTTTCTATTAATAGTAAAATTGAAAAAAATATATAAGTCAGTTTAATTGCGCATGATGTTTGATGTTAAGGGCATTTTTGCATTTTATTTTGTAGTTTTCACTATTGTATAACATAAAATGACATTTTAGGGCGCAGTTCTTGTGATTTGCGAGAACTCGGCAGTCGTACACACCTCACGGTGGTCTGAGTAGAACTAAGAGCGATTGTTAGAATTATCACAATCTGCGCGCTTCAATTTTAGAGCCGGTGTAACATATCTTTACTTATTATATCATTGCATAACACTGGCTACATTTCCTCGCTGGATGGCAATGCCTAATCTCGGGCCAAAATCTAAGTTACTCTTTAGATAATTAAATTGGGACCAACTAAGGTCTGTGACCATAGTGTGAAAATAGTAGCGAACCAATTTTAGTAATAAAACACCACCTATAACTCACCGCCTGTTCAAAAATAAAATTAATTACGAAATATTTCTTCGGTTAACACGATAGTTTTTTTTCATAAAACAAAACTAGTGAAACGGACTATATCGCGTATATTTCTGGTCACTCGTAGACCACGAAGTCTGTAAAGCGTTCTAAACGTCGGGATGTAATATGCAACAAAATCCGTTTCCATAGTTTTATTTAAACTTGATTACGTAGGTATTAATTTAATTTAATAATTAGAAATAAATTAAAAAAAAAATACGGCTTAAAGAATGCGTAGATAGCTACTAGTTCAAAAACTATGTATATAGACAAGACATACTAAGTAGTTCGGCTGCCCAAAGTTGAAGTCAAGTAATTATGTCCATTTTTTTCAGTTTTTCGTTTTTTTGCATATTTTGCAAAAGGAACCGATAACGCATTTTTCTGCATCAAAAATTTTCTTCTAAACCCCTTATTTTTGAAGTTATGGACAAGAAATTAATGTTTTCAGCTTTGTCGAATTTCCCTCAACATCTACGCTAAAACCAAGCATTTGGTCCAGATCCAAGCTGGAAAGCAGTATCTCTAAATGAGAATTTCAATTTTTGGAGAAAAACATTCAATCTCAATAAAAGTCAGAAAATAAATACTATGTAGAATACTACCTATCAGGTTTGGTTATCAGCTTATCAGGCTCTCTCTGAGCCGTGGCATAAGCCGGGAAAACGCTAGGAAGAAGAACTACCTATCGGGTTTGGTTATATGCTAATTAAACAATATTTTATCAGTTTGTCAATTTTACTACCATTATATGGCAAAAAAAAAACAATACTTATGATAAGTTAGATAATTTAGGAATAAAATGGTCATTTATAATATTGTTAATAATTAGAATCAGAACAGGCATAATACTGTTGTAGGGTTCCGTAGCCAAAGTGGCAAAAGCGGAAGTCATTTGCGTCCTGCCTGTGTGTCCGTCTGTATGTCACAGCGGTTTCTGTTGTAATGTAACTGTTTAGCGTACGTTTATGAAATTTCAGCTCAAGGTATATATTGTGTGTTGCTACTGAGTTTTGAATATAAATTGCAAAATAATATTTTTTAAGGGGGGGTATCCCATACATGTATCTAAATGTCAAAAAACATTTTTTATCCAAATGTTAATTTGTAATACATCATATGATAGATTTTTTTAAATAAGTTTATGGTTTCCTTACCAATAATTTGATTTGTGGAATACTTTCAGAAATAATTGTCTAGAAAGTCTAAAAAATGTGTCTCCAACCCTTAATTTTTTTATCGGCATGTCTAAAAAATGTGAAAAAATATAAGAAATATGGGACATGATACAATCTACTCACAACATTATTTTGAACATATTCGATATAGTTGTTTTAGAGAATTTGACAAAATACGTTTTATAACAAAAGCAAAAAGACGTTGCTGACTCATTTTCACCTACATTTTAGTACAATGCAACAAACCTAAAATCAAGCATGTCAGACTTGCTTGTTTTTACGTTGACGGTTGTTCCCAAAATGTGGGTGTGCGACAAAGCTGAGAACATTTCTTATTATTGTGATTAAACAGAGCAATAAAAATAAAAATAAAAATCATCAAAAAATTAACATTATAGTGTTAAACGCCATAACAATAAATTTGAATTAATTTTGAGTTTATTTGTCGATGAAAATTACAAATTACGTTTTTTTGCTCACCTGTAAAATTTGCTAAAATGGACATACTTGAATTTGACTTTGAGCAGCCGAGTTCATGCCATTAAATTTAATTTTTTCATGTGAAACAAAATCAATTACTAATAAAACAAAATCCACTGTTAAGAAGTTTTATTTAACGCTTTAAATTATTCCACTGTTACAAGTTTTCACTCAAGTGTAGATTAAGTTGCAATTTCGATCGTAGCCAGCGCATATTACTCTCCTCATGTATTCAATAGGTACGATGTAATGAAGAAAGTTCCTGCCGAATGCCCCAATTTCGTCGAAAATTCACAAATGTACCGAAACCACGAGTCTGCAATTATTTAATCGTTTTCGAGGTGTTGCTCTACGGAAACAGTGGATTTGTAACAATTTTATCGAATATCGATAAAATCCGCTAAACCCTGTTTCCATTGCTGCTTGGATTAGAAGATATAAGTCATGCTCCCTAGCTAGCGAGCAATATATGGGTAAATTAATAGAGGAATCGTTTTATATGAAACATATGGTATTGGGTTATAGTATGGGGTGCCCGGGCTCGACGATACCAGTCGGGAGTAATCATCCACGACGAATGCTGCCAGCTTGTGTAAAAAAGCTTACAAATAGCGGAAAATATTACTGAAACTTGACACTTATCTGCCTAGTGTCTTTCATGACAACAGATAAATACTTTTTATACCTGATATGTTTACTACGTATTATGTATTATAAATGACCATAATATTATCATTATAAATGGCCATACTCGTAGCCTAAATTAAATAAGGATTATTTGGAATATTTATTAAAGAGCTAACTCTCAACCACAGAACGAAAAATCTACCTGCAAGGAACTGGGCAGTTATTGTAAACTGATTAATGATTAACATCGTTATATTATATATCTGCTTTGTTGTTGAATGAAGCCTAGATATTAAAAGCTGTTTCGTTATTAGCGGTACGTAATAAGAATTTTGAGTGATAAAAATTGTAAGAACGCCCGACGTACAATTTTCAAATGGCCAGAATTCTTAAAATACACTGAACTTTTCCCATTCAAAATAATTAGAGTTGTAATTTGTTTGCACAAACTATATTTTATATAAATCGGTTACCGAGTACTTCCTGCATAACAATGTTAATAAATACTCTCAAATTAGTCCATGTATATGTCGTAGGATGATTTGATACTTCGAATCTTCGCGAAAATCCTAGGGGTCTTGCAATCTAACCTAACCTAACCTATTATCCGCGTTTTCGCAAAAACCCTAGGATTTTCGCTAGGATTTTCGCGAAGATTCGAAGTATCAAATCATCCTACGACATATACAAAGAATACAAATTTGTATGCAAGGGGGTCTACTTATCTCTGCAGCTGACTGTACATTTAAGATTGTAGCTACACAGCAGCATTGTCTAGCACATCGACGTCGCGACTAGGACATGCAATCCCGGGATTCAAATGTATGCAGTCACGAGATTTTATAATGTCAAATCTCGTGATTGCCCGGCCCGCCCTAGTCGCGACCAACCTGAAAATGCGAAGAAAAGCCGATATCTCGAAGTCATATTTCATCCACGTTCTAGAGTTCGGGAAATTAGTTCTCCACGCTTGCCACCCTACGGCGCGGACCGCAAGCTCAGTCTACCACAGTCCGCCGCGGACAACGCACGTACCGATACCGCCAGCAACGCGAGTGCGTGTGTGTGAACTTACAAGCTTACATGTATTGTATAACAACCACGAACAGTACAGTCAAGGTCAACATTCAGCTATTTGACACCTGTTGTGTATACATAACGTACGTAATTTATATATTGATGCAATTAGTTTTATTGGTTAGTGACTTTATTATTTATTAGTTTGGTACCTATATGAATGCGCGGAAACAGAAAATGAGGTAGGCTTTTGAAATTAATGATTTGAAAGTTATTACTCAAATTATTTATATCATTATATTAAAGCTAGTTGAGGCTTGATAGCTGCAATACCTAATCTAGAGATATATACATAGCATAGCATCCGTGGCTTTATTTTTTTAAAGCTGTTTATTACTAGTTTATAAATCACAGGTATTATCATAATTTATATAATAATATGCACGTTTAAGTAGATTCACCTGCGATTTATTAACACGATTTGGCGAATTAGTATTAATATTACATATTGTATATGTATTGTGTTTTATCATCTATTAACTCTTAATATTCTATTGACTACAAACAAATATGTACGAAAATTCTACTTAAAAAAAAATTAGACTGCTAAAAAGTTTTTTTTTCTTATTTGTAGGACACGGGATCGATTTTACTGATATTATGAAATATGGGAACTTTGCAGTCGAATGATATATTAGTATGTAGTATATATGATATTAGATACAGTAGTTTATTCCATTTATGATATAGGTAGGTATAAGTTGTCCATGAACCTCCCTTTCCTTGAGATTTTTTTATTTCTCTATTCTTTTTTGAGGTTTTCTTTTGTGAAAATATTTACGATGATATTTTTACTTCATCGAAACATATACCTACATAATACATTTATATAAAATGGATTATAGTATGTATATAGTAACAGTAACCGTTGTTTACATATATTACTATCATATTTGAGCCCTGTACAGCCCTGCATATTCCAAATATCTAATGTTTATATATAATTATATGATTATTATGTCTTTACAATTCTTTATTTCGCAATTCAATTTCTTTATTTTGCACTTATATGTGCGAAATAAAGAAATTGAATTGCATTGAATTGAATTTACCTATTATTTATAAGAATCTATCTCCTTTTACCTGTGGTCTGTGGTATGATAACAAAATTAAATAAAAATTCAAAGGGTAGATATTTCAACTCTACTCCGTTATTTATGATTTATCCCGATTTCCTTATAAAATGAAATATAAAAATAGGTACCTATTTTGAAGTGACAATTGGCATTTCCTCAGTCGCCCGAGCAGAGCGCTGTAACGGCGGAAGCGTCGGATCCATTCAAATAATTCAATTAAATCTCGAGCAGAGGGCAGAGCTTCACAGCTGCACAAAATAGGGATGCACTATTCACGATATTACTCGAATTTATCACCATATTGTAATGAGCAAATCTCAGTTGATAACCAAAACTCATCTACAAATCATCGTCATCACATCATCGCTATCATCAGCCTATATTAGTTGACTGGATAAAGGCCTCTCCTATGCCTACTACATACTTATGTACGCATTAGGAAGTAAATGCCCATAATCGCCACGTTGGGCAAGCGGTTTGGCGTGTGCAGTAGTGTATCCACTGTCCGTGTTTATGATGACCATGCTGCCCATAGTGCCCATCATCAATAAACAAATGAATGGTCAGTGACACTTCAGTCTCTACGGGCTGGCAGATCTCAGCGCTCTCATGCTAAACAATGGATTTTTTCGAAACCCTACGAAGGCCTAGTTTCTCTTAGGGCTGAGGAGGAGGGACCTCCTTGGGGTGCTCGCCTCTGAGGCCGAGAACCGAACTGCCAGAACCCTGCGCTCCCAGACTGCGTGATTACCAGAACCAATATAGGCTCAAAGAGTTAGGCGAGTCCCAATCCCAACGAACTTGAAATAAAGCTGATGGTATCACACTTCTAATTCTAGAGGGTCCTTCATCTTCTCTTTCCTTAAAGTAGTCGCAGTTATAATGGTGAGTATTGCTTGTCAGTCGACGATATCTACTTACGTGAATTTCTTTGTCTATTAAATGGCTCCAAAGATATGGATAGAATTTGCTGTTGCTGCAGATTTTTTAAGGGCCAAATAATCGATTTATCTTGGATTTATCCCTGAGAAAACATGAGTTTTCGAGCTATATAGGACATCTAGGGACTCTTGTTATGTCCCACGATGTACAAGCTTGACTGTGGGGATAAAAAGTTGTCACCGTAGCATATTATGCTAGCCAATCCAAGTTGCCAATCCCTAACGATACGTCTTTGTCGCACTAGTAAGTACAAAGTACTGACAGAGAGAGAGAGAGACCTAGGATATGCTAACTGAGCGTCAGCGATTGGCATCTTGGCTATACACTGGTGCTCTAGAGGACCAGCACGTTGCCTGATTTGTATGCTGGTTGAGAATTCTGTGTGCCTTTTGAAAATTCATATATTACAAGATTATTCCCTTAGGAAGACCTAATTGTAATACAAATCAAAACACATTTATTTGATTGTACACACAAATTAAAGATGTACAGGTAACCAGTTCATACTTCTTATAAATAAAATATATGTACATTAAGCATTTACCATGTGCGTTGCTCTGGTCCCTCACCAGGCGCAGCCTCACACGGTTGATGCGAAATTACCGATCAGTAAAGGACACAATAATAAATGGAATATAGTACCTAATCATTATCATACAACTACCATATTTCTTAGTTATGACATGGAAAATGCGTTTAGGCGGAGGTCGTCATATTCTTAGTAAATCCCTTTCGAGATAGGTCATGTTCGGTAGATGCCACTTTCCGAGGATGTCATGTTCTGAGAAGGCCGCTTTCGGAGAGCGACACGTTCTAATTACGTCACATTCTTATATCGCCATTTTATGAGTTCGTCGCTTTCTGAGTTTGTCGCATTCGGAGTACGTCACTTTCGCATTTTACGGCGCTCCTGTGCCTTTTCGCAAATTGACTCCTAAGAAACGAATGATCCTGATCAGGAATGGGATCGATTGGCATAAAAAAAAGAATGCAAAAAAAAACAATCTAAATCTATAGAAAAAAAGATTTCGACTGTGGTGCTGGTGACCTTTCTATTACAGTTTGTAGGTTGGTATGGGTTATTCCCACCTGTTACCACCAACTTGACACCAGTGGTAACAACTGGGAATTTTTTTCCCACCTGTTACCACTGGGAACAACTGGGAATTAAAATTCCCAACTGTTACCACTAAACTAATTGGTGGTAACTACTGGGAAAAAGAATTCCCAGTAGTTACCACCAATTAGTTTAGTGGTAAGAGATGGGAATTTGAATTCCCAGTAGTTACCACTAAGTTAATATTTAGTACTATTGCAATAGGATACCTAGTAGCAATAAATTCTGTTATACAATGGTAACAATTTCCAGAGACAATAATTATTATAAAATGTTATACTACAAATAAAGACGAATTACACTGTTTTTTTATTCAAAACAAGAATATTTCATTTTTCGTGTAAGTACCTAAAACCTTGTAGTAGTTATAATAATCTTAAAAAAGGATTGAGATTCGTAATCAGTTAAAACAACACGATAAAAAATGAAAGTTATCCCTTCTACGAGCCGGTCACCCGTCGTTCCCTTTTTACCTGCCCCTGTGATAATCAAGTCAGTTCACTTACAAACGTGTAAGAAATAAGTGCAAGTATGGACACATTTAATTATAATAAACTGTGTACCTATACGTAATGTTTTTATATATCTACAGATAAACACACATTGAAAATGTAACTATCTGTTAACAAATTCTTACATGGGTAAATAGAAGAATAGAAATGCTCCTATACAATATACATAGTTCTTAATATTTTTGGTTCAGATTCCGAGTAGGTAATACTGACAACATATTTAAAAAATATTTTCAAAATGTATTCATTTTTTAGTAAAATTCGATGGTTAATAAGACATTTTGTACATAAAGTAATATTCATAAAATTAGCTCCTTATTAATAACTGGCAAAGTATTTTGTGTATATTCTATTAAAAACAAGCACATTACTAGTAAAGTACTTGGTGGTAACAACTGGGATTTATTTTTCCCAGTAGTTACCACTAAAGTGATTGGTGGTAACTACTGGGAATACTTTTTCCCAGTAGTTACCACTAAAGTGATTGGTGGTAACTACTGGGAATTATTTTTCCCAGTAGTTACCACCAAGTACTCTGGTGGTAACAGGTGGGAAAAAAATTCCCAGTTGTTACCACTGGTGTCAAGTTGGTGGTAACAGGTGGGAATAACCCGTTGGTATGGGGATTGGTATCAGAAAAAACAGGAAAATGGGTAGGTTGATAAAATTTGATAGGTAGGTATGTGATTTATTTAAGGTTCATTTTTCATTTTATAGCAGGGGGGTGACACTCCGCGCTTTACGTTGTATCAAAACTGGCCCAGTGAACCAGGCCCAATACATACCTAGGGCGTTAAAGTAACCCTAATTTCAACAAAGTCTTGACATTAGCGTGTTTGACAAGCTAAACGTCAAATGTATGAAAGTGTCACTTCAATACTTTAGTAATATTACTTATTCTGTCATAATACATAGATATTTATTATACATACAAGGGGGTGAAGTTGTTGTTTAACTCTCGGGCGTATACAAACACATTATTATTGAGAAACAAAAAAAAATTTTTTTGCATTCTTTTTTGATGCCAATCGATCCCATTCCTGATCAGGATAATTAGTTTCTTAGGAGTGAAGTTGCGAAAACGCACAAGAGCGCCGTAAAATGCGAAAGTGACGTACTCCGAATGCGACAAACTCAGAAAGCGACGAACTCATAAAGTGGCGATATAAGAAAGTGACGTAATTAGAACGCGTCGCTCTCCGAAAGCGGCCTTCTCAGAACATTACATCCTCAGAAAGTGACATCTACCGAACATGACCTATCTCGAAAGGGACTTACTAAGAATATGACGACCTCCGCCTAAACGCGAAAATGCTTCTCATATTGAAGTAGATATTTTATACACGATTTACCTCTCCGTTATTCTTAGTGTCCAAGGTTATGATGTAATGTCGATCACTCACGGTATAAATTTTACGAGGGCATGCAAATGAGCTCGAAAGCAATTAGTAGTGATACTCGTATATTGTAATCATAGATCCGTAACAATATGCTTTGCTGGTTTTTATGGATATATGAAATGAAATATACAAGGTGGAACCGAACGACTATCCTTCCCGCTACCGACCGAGTCTCCCAAATTACCAACCATTACGATGAACTTTCAGTATAGTGTGAAAAGGCGATTTTTTTTTCAAGTTTTCGATATGAATCCAATAGAGAAATTTGCTCGTTATCATGAACAGATACATACCTTAACCCTTAAACAGGCCTGAGGATTTTATTACTTTTAGATGCTGATTTCGGTAGATAATAGCGTAAAAAAAACTGGTTTCTTGTTGTCTTTTGGATCATTATTTCCTAAATAAAAACCTTGCGGTCAATATAAGCCCTCTGTCCGTTACCAATGGTACCGCGTGGTACGTATGTGGTCACTGCCCTGGTAGCTATGCATTGCTGTTTTAAGGGTTAGTTATAATGTTTACGTAATTCTAATTATCGACAAAATAAAACCCCAAAAAAGTAAGAAAAAAGGATATTTATTTTTATATTCAAACTAAACTCAGCAGAAAAGGGTCAAAAATAAAAACTAAGCTTCAAAGCTAAAAGCTACACTTTTCAATGTGACTAACTACCGTTATAAACTTTAAATACTCTGCTGGGCAGTGGTCACATACAGACCAATTGTGCTGAACCAAAACGGGCAAAGGTCATATAGAGACCACAAAGTTTAAGAGCAAACATTTTACAGTGAAAACTTTTACTGTGACCATTTGTGATATACTACTCTTACATTATCTTAAACACTACCAAAATAAAGCAACATATATCACTTACCGTAATTTTTTTCGGCACACTGTTATTATTTACTTGGAAAAACGCACAAAACCGACCACTTTTTTGAAATTTGAAGTGACAACTAAAACGTCAAAGAATCTTGTTCTGACACATTCATTTTGGTTGCGTTCAGAAATTTGTCAGTGTTTATAGACTATACGTAAATGACATCTATGAGTCTTTCTGTTTGTTAGAAAAAAATCATTTGCTAAGTGGTCGCTATTAGTCCGTGGGCTAGTCGGTCTGAAATTAGAAAACGGTATAATTTGGGGGTACCAAGTGTCCTTTTTACAGTAGTTAGACATATTCAAGGATGTTAAAAAAGTATGATTGACATCTCAAAGTGGTAGCTAATAGGCATACGGGCTATTTCAAGATTTCCGTTGTATGACAGGTATGGTTAAAATTAGGAGGTACAAATTTTCCTTTTCACGGCTGTTAGGTAAGCTTATAAAAACGTCAAAAATGCAAGATTGCCATTTATAAGTGCTACCTAACAAAAATGGGGGCCAATCAAAGATGGTGGATCTCAAGTTTTACAAAATCAAGTATATCTCGAGAACTATTAAATATATCTAATTACTTTCTTGAACAAAATTAAAGGCATATCTGTAAGCTTCATATTTTGCATATAGACCATATTGCTAAAACCAACCAATAATTAATTATGACCAAATTTATGAAAATTTCGTGATTTTGATTTTTTTTGTGTCGTGTTTTTACATAGTAGTCATGACGCTAGAAAAATTAAATATTTTTTTAAAGATAGTGTATTTAATAAGCTTTAATTTGATGTATATAACTTGTTGGCGATATTAAAAAAAAGATCCATAAAAAATATTTAAATGAATTGTAGTCATAATCCACCGTATACTTAGTGATTTAAGAGGCAATGGAAGTGCCACTCGTAAATGATAGTGCTTATTTCAAATAACCAAGATTGAAAAATATAAAAAAATCGCCTCTTAAATCATTAAGTATAAGGTAGATTATGACTATAATTCATTTAAATATTTTTTTATGGGTCTTTTTTTTAATAACGCCAACAAGTTATATACATCAAATTAAAGCTTATTAAATACACTATCTTTAAAAAAATATTTAATTTTTCTAGCGTCGTGACTACTATGAAAAAACACGACACAAAAAAAATCAAAATCACGAAATTTTCATAAATTTGGTCATAATTAATTATTGGTTGGTTTTAGCAATATGGTGTATATGCAAAATATGAAGCTTACAGATATGCCTTTAATTTTGTTCAAGAAAGTAATTAGATATATTTAATAGTTCTCGAGATATACTTGATTTTGAAAAACTTGAGATCCACCATCTTTGATTGGCCCCCATTTTTGTTAGGTAGCACTTATAAATGGCAATCTTGCATTTTTGACGTTTTTATAAGCTTACCTAACAGCCGTGAAAAGGAAAATTTGTACCTCCTAATTTTAACCATACCTGTCATACAACGGAAATCTTGAAATAGCCCGTATGCCTATTAGCTACCACTTTGAGATGTCTATCATACTTTTTTAACATCCTTATGAATATGTCTAACTACTGTAAAAAGGACACTTGGTACCCCCAAATTATACCGTTTTCTAATTTCAGACCGACTAGCCCACGGACTATATGAGATTACTACCTGGTTAAGAGCTAAGTGGAGCTAAGCCTTAGCCCTTAACCAGGTATTATAACCAGATTCTAAATTATTTTCCAATACCTCAGCCGCTAAGGTATCGGCAAATAATTTAAAATCGCCATTAAAGTATTTTAGGGGTCGTGATCGTAAATAACAAAGAGTGATTAACATGTTTAAATTATAACAATGTCACATGTGCCGCCTACTGTTTAGCAGCTCTGTAGCCTATTTACTCTTGCAACGCAGTGTGTTTTAATTTAGTATAAATAGCAAAAGTCCTTTCCTATCCCACAAACGCGTAATGTACAACGCATTACATACAATATTCAAATAATTTTTTTGAAGCCGTATCTGTGTAATATCTTCCGCCAAGTAATAATGCTCGAACATCGTACACCCCAAAAGCTGTTCCCTTATTCTTTGAAGCCAAAGCAGGTTTTTGTATAATAGGTCATTATGTCAGGTTCAATTACGTCTCGGAGAATTCGTACGATTGCTGTGATATTCTGAACCTTATGATATACATACATACATACGTTGTATGTATGCCACATCAGTGCTATTGCACGTGATTTTGGGTAAACATTCAAGTCAGATTTGTCGATTTTATCGATATCGATGCCTGGAATTCTCGAGTCCATGAATCACTGTTTCTAAAATTAGAATCGTTTTAACGATTGTTGATTTTGAAAACTCTCCGTAAGGTTTAAATGTTTTGGTAACGTTAGAATGCCTTTAGTTAGAATCATGAGTCCCTTTGCATTTCAATTGTATTATGTGAGTAGGATGAAAATGAGAGTGGGTGTTGATACTTCAGCATTCCGCAGCATTTCGCAACTTTAACTCACTTTAGTTATTTTGAATTTTTTTGTAGGTTGGCCATTTTTCTAGTCAATAAGACTGCTATACGAAATAAGTTAATTGATTTAAAAGTAAGAGTAAGATAATAATTATTAGTTTAAATGCCAAATTATACTTCGTTTTCAATAAATTGCGAAAAAACTTAATATATGTATTTAATAATATAAAAATATAGAATTAGCTTCAGATATCCACGATAATACTTAAGTTTACGTTGACTTTTGTAACAACAAAATAATAAAAGCATGCAAACAAGTAAAATTAATTACGCCGAAAATAATTGAAACATATTTGAACAATAGCAATTTGCATGAGTAATGGATTTTCAGGTCAGTTTTCAGTGTCAGATTGAATTACGTATCATTATTTCACTATCAATTACAGCTTAAAATTATAGTCTTTCTATTAAATTTGTGGACGTTTTCTATTTCATTCAAATAAATGTATTAAGTATAGTTGTAAAATTATTATTTCTTCTCTTTTCTCCACATAATATTTATTTGTGTCTGTTTCTTTGGCCGCATGGGCTGGTAGAGAATAGCACTAGGAATAAAGTCCGCGATTTGTAAACTAGTGTTTCATATTTTGTACAAAACAGTTTAAATAAATAAATGAAGGACAATTCCAATGAATCCTTGTCACTTATTTTGATAGCTACGACCCAATACATATTTATCGATAACTTATCGATATGAACGTTATGCCATCCTTATTCGTAAATAAGCTACCACCGCATCATGTCACTGGCTTCGTTCACTGACAGAAATGCATCATCGCGCAATAAGACCCCTCTTCTGTCGTGTTCAACCGCAAGCGTGGTATTCGAATTTTAGAAATTGAACTGAATTTGACGTCATTTTAATATACCTTCCTGTACACCTTCGCAATGCATATTATCGTCGTGTGCCTGCTATACGGTCACATCTCAAAATAGAATTGTGTGCTACAAGTAACCATATTTTCCTGCACACCACACACAAATTATGGATAGCCAACGTCAGACTAGACTTTTTATTGTTAGTTGTTCATTTAAGTGAGTGTTGCTAGAGATAAAAAATATCTCGCACATTTTGCGCGTAGAGTCTAAATACTCAATACCAGAGACCGCGACCGGTATTTAGAAAACCTCGAAATAGCCCAATATTTTTAATATTTTATACTCTTTATGTAGGTACTGTTCAATATTTTATGTAATTAACAAAACGGAATTTTTAAATTACTCCGTTGACTTAGAATAAATAAACAGAACAACGAAAAATAATGTAAAAAGAACCGTACTTTTGTATGGAGAAAATACCGGTTTTCGGTCCCTGCTCCAAACTTATATCGTCTACAATACAGTACCTACTTAATACTCGAACTACTAGATAAGATACAAGTACATATATATTACAGTCTTTTTTGTAAAGATCGACCAGTTAGCTATGAGATCACTATCACGCTACAGACGAAAGTATTCGTACGATCTTGGTAATAGTATGTATGTATTTATAAAGCCAAGTTAAGTACAATAAATAGTTTGATTTACGAGGACACTTGATTTATTGCAAACAATTTTAGTACGTTGTTGTTGCCGTGTGGTGACGGCAGTAAGAATACATTTGTCACCACCCCAACTCCTCCTGCGGGTGTCGTAAGAGTCGACTAAGGGATTAAAGTGTCACTGACCATCCCTATGATGATGATGACCATCCTACAAGATTGATGATGGGCAGCAGCGTCATCATAGTGGACACATTACGGTAGCGTGGCGATTAAGGGCATTTACCTCCTAATGCGTCTGTACGCATAGTTAATAGGAGAGGCCTACGTCCAGCAGTGGACTAACATAGGCTGATGATATATGACGTTGTTGTTAGAATATAAAACAATTTGCATTATCCCTCCATTAATGTTCCACGAATTGATATAGTCTCCCGAGAATACGACAAAGTTTTGAATAATTTACGAGTAGTTACCTCGGGAAGCCGAACCAATCGACTGACCCAATTAAACCGGCGATCGGCCTTAAATATATTGTTCGGTCTGGTAGGCTCTCTACAATTCAATTAACTATTGACGAGCGGATTCTCAAACCACAATATTTCATTATTAATTATGTTCAACACCACATAACATCTGCTAATATGGGCTGATTTTTCAATATCTAATTGATGAATGATGAACATGATGACACCAAACTGAGTGGAAGCCGTTTCAGGATTGGTTATTCATCATTGTTATTTTCTTCAACAGTTTTGTTATGGTACTATGTTCCTGAATAAACAGCTTTCTATTACATTCTATTCTGTAATTACTAAGTAGGTATCTGTCAGGTAAACCCACCCTCCGTTATTGTTTATATTGATAAAAAGTATCATATGCTCTTGATTTTACAATAAAAATAATAAATTTCAGATCCGTATTTAGGTATGTGGATATGTATAGGTACTATAATGGCTAAAAAGTGTTATTTTAGGGTCACTTGACAAGTTTTGCAACAAAAGTGCCCTCGCTGATACTACTACTGATCCACTTCTACTTTCTTATCTTAGAATATCTTCAAACTCCCTAGTCATTGTCGTAGCTTTGACAAATACCTCCTGTGTCTTAAAAAAGCTTACGCAGTAAGATTTTAATCCGCACAATATTTTTCAGAGACTGATTTCGTGTTTTAATTAAGTGATAAGTGGAAGCACTAATTATTCCAAGCATAATACAATAAAAATTGAAAAATTACAGCTGGAAAATTAGAAGTTTATTGTGATATTTGATTGATTTTGTTTTTGATTATAATGCGATGAGTTATTAACGCTTTCATTCAGGTACTATTTCGCTAAGTGCAAATGCTATACCGATCCATATTATCTTATTCAATTCCTATGCCAGAGACACGCATGTGTGACCGATAAGATTCCGGTGACACAACACTTGTGTCAAAAATGTCCGTATTTATATGCCACTGGCATAGGACTTACAACTTGATTTATGCTATTGACACAGGAATAAGGTTATTTTGATCACAGACTTTGTGTTACCGGCGTCGAACTTGTTAATAAGATTGATACTAAGATAGCTAAGTGAGTATGAGTAGGTACCTACCTATTTTAATAATCACCGTCTAAATACTTAACTTCTTAATTAAAAACAAATAGATATATGACTTATTTGTCATGTAATACCTACATAATTATATCCCTATTGATTAATTTGATTTATTATAAACAGTTCGCGCAGTAATATACAAGTATGTGTACTAGGCTACATATATAAAAATGTACGAATAGTTAATTTGCATATTATTTTGATTATTAGAAAAAAATATTTTTTTGGTAGTATGACGTTTTTGATAATATGCCTGACCTGTATTGCTCTTACGAATAAAATCTTAGTTGCGAATATAAGTACATAGCCTAGCTACTTGGTTTCTTCAAATATAATACATATGATAATGCTAATACCGTATAAAATCGACCGTCTCTTTACACTCGAATCTCCATACGAAGTATTATCCTCGAATCTACATAATATTATTCTAAGGTAAAACTTATTGTGATTTCGGTACCTCACCCTGATTATCTGCACTTTGCTCGAAGGCGACCTTTAGCGACCCTTGACTCGACTGTTATCAAAGTAACACACCATAAATCAACATCGAATAATAATGTGTCTGGATTAATGTGCAAGTTTGAGAAGAGATTTAAGGAACTTTTCATATACTTAATGCACGACTTCGATTGCATGATGTTATGGAGTACAGAAGATAGTGTATTCTCATAAACACATAATCACTTTTAAGTGATTATGTGTTTTTACTTAAGTAACGTGCAGAATATTACTACTAGCTCGGTTATATTGAGAGGTTGTAATTATCTAATTATTCCTTCTCTGTTATTGTAAATCAAACTATGCCGATACTTTTTTTGCACGTCCAGATTATGCTTCATCATAAATAGCAGCATCGAAATTATGCTCACATAATATTCGAACAACTCCAAATCTGCCACAACGAAATATGCTAAAGTTGAGTATGCCACAACAGTTTCTGCACAAAGCCCATTATGACTACATAGTTTATGTCATGTAGAATTATTCATAAAATAATTCACCATTATGCCACGTGACATGTTTTGTTTACAGTGCAGCATGTATCGTTACTTTTTAGTAAAAAAGGTTACACGAAAGAGGACTACTTCAATCATTAATCAATGAACAGTAGGATTAAGTAGGTATAGGTATTAGCTAATCTTCATGAGCTTAATAGTGACAAAAAATACGAAATCTATCTACTTCTAAATCTTTTTCATTACGTTAACGAAATTTGAAATACCTTAACGTAATTTATTTGTTCTGTTGTCTACGTAAAATGTAAATATTCGTAAAATCTTTACAATATATAACAATCACATAATTATACTCGTATGGCACGTGAGCGCTTATGTACTATTGAATGATTATCTTATACAGGTATAATAATATGTTTAAATATACACATACGTAAGTTAATAATTTAGTATCAGGCCACCTATCGTCTCCCCTAAAAGTGATATTTGCCAAATGCCTTTTAAGCAAGAACCACGCCCTATATAAGACTATCGGTGTTCATAATGTGTGTTTATGATACACAGTGCTCACATTGAGTGGTTTTGGGGAAGAAAGTAGCTACTTTGTTATTCTTTGTTAACTTTCAATGTTATTTTTAGACGTCTATAGAAAACAAACATACAGCCCGCCCTACAATAGGTTTTCACTGTAAGTAATATTATCATACTATGAAGAAATTAAACAAATTCATTTTTTATAAATAAATAAATATCTTGGGACATCTTACACAAATCGACCTTAGTCCCACGGTAAGCTCAATAAAGGCTTGTGATGTGGGTACCAAGCGACGACATATGTAATAGATAGATACATATAGATACTTAAATACATAGACAGCCATGACCAAGGAACGAATATTTGTGATAAATAAATACACAAATAATGCCCTCGCCGGGATTCGAACCCGGAACCTCCAGCTTCGTAGGCAGGGTCACTACCAACTAGGCTACGCAGGCTGACAAACTTCTGTTATAAACTGTTATAAATCATCACTAGGCTTAGGACTTTTCATAGCATATCGTGGTTCTAAAATCCTTAGAGCCGCTGTGTGTAAAATTTTCGAAGTCAAAGTCAAAGTATATTGTAATATTAAATATAATGATTTATACCTACTGTCACATCGTTACAGAGTTAATTTTAATCGAACGTAATTAGTTTTAAAAATCGAACTTGATTTCATAAATAGTGTTTACGAAATTAGTTACCTATATCAGAAACCATAAAAAAATTAGACAGTTAGGTTCAAGACAAACTAGAAAAAGTCTTAGATCGGAAATAGCGATGAAAATGGCGAAAGAATCATGTTGTTTTTTTTCGAAAGTTTCGAATCTTTCGTATAAATTACATGTAACTTCCGAACAAAAAACAAAACTGACGTTACCTTTGAAGTAAATAGATTGCACTTCACGTTGACGTCACATAGAGCATAGATTAATGATTCGAATTTATAAGTATTTTATCATAATTTAAACTCTTTAGTCAACTGATATTGAGATTTAGTCTGAGCAAAATGAAAAGTCACGTGTTTGTACCAGAGCCAATACATTCGGAGTATCATAATTCAATCAAATAATGCAAAAAAAAAGTATTTTACACGAAAACTCTGAAAGATGCGAAAGGTACAAGGTACAATCGAAGCTCTGTAACGAAAGATAATGTATTTTTGTTCTTTCGTGTTATTTTCGTAGCTAACCAGAACCCCGATTTCGAAGACATTCGAAATTCAGCTTTTTCTAGTTTGTCTTGAACCTAATTGTCTCATTTTTGTTATGGTTTCTGATATAACTAATTTCGTAAACACTATTTATGAAATCAAGTTTGTTTTTTAAAATTAATTACGTTCGATTAAAATTAACTCAGTAACGATGTGACAGTAGGTTTAAATCATTATATTTAATATTACAATAACTTTGACTTTGACTTCGAAAATTTTACACATAGCGGCTCTAAGGATTTTAGAACCACGATATGCTATGAAAAGTCCTAAGCCTAATCATCACTATAAAAAATTTTGTACCTACCA
>JALPQI010005532.1:0-57846 GCA_025490895.1 Thaumatotibia leucotreta
CAAGTTCAAAATTGAGTCGTTCATTTCAAGTGCAGCTGGAGATAAAGAGTTCACAGCCAAGTCAATCGTGGAAAGCGTGTTCGGGTTATCAGTGTTCATAGCCAGGTCAGTAGGTGAATGCAGGTTCAGGCTCAGAAAATCGACAGCCGTCAAAAGAGAATCACAATACACACGACACACAAGATCACGAAACAAAGATGCGCAATAGTCATAGGATGAGCCAAGACTAATCTATATATCTGTACTAAGCCCGCTAAACCACGTATTGAGTCGCTATCGGTATTCCGACTTTTGAAACTTTCAAATGAATGGACGTCGTCATCAAAGTCGCCGCCATCCATTGACGCCACTGTCTTTATACATGCCAGATGTCAACTTAGACTACCGAAATCGTTAGGTTATGCCGAAAAAACTTTTGCGTGTGAATTTCATTTATCTGTTGAAAGGGGCATCGTCATTAGAAGTAGCCGCCATCCATTGTTTCCATTGTCTTGGTTCATTCAGGTACCGGTTGTCAACTTTAACTGCCTACATCGGAAGGTTAAACTGATAAGGATCTTTTGTGTAAATTCCATTTATTCGCCATTGAAGTCGCCGCAAATTTCTATGTTTAAATTTACGCCGTCAACAAAGTCACCGCCATCCATTGTATCTATTTTGTTTTCATACAGATAAGGACATTTGGGTGTGTTTATCGACGGAAGCATAAATCTAGCTATATTTGCATCGTCAAACAAATGTAATTACATCGGTATTTTTTTCTAACCCGGTCCCTTTTCACTGTACCGTGTGTATATATATTAGTAAATAATGTACGCTAAAAAAGTTTCCGTTTTTCCAAGTATAAAAACTTTATTTGAAGTATTTTTATAGTACCTGTACGTGTACATCTAAATAAATGCACTAAATCTGTCTGTTCACTAAAACTAAAAAAACCATCAAACATTTGTATACCTTATTACGCATATTCCTTATATTATTTACGAACTTAAATATTTATGTATAACATACATGTTATTTCGCTGGTTAGAAACAAATTCTGCATACCGCCATCCATTACCCCTGTAAAGTCGTTATAATCTTACAAAGAATGTAAACACCATTTTGAATCACGCCAAAATAAACCGTACATGCGCGGGCTAAGGTCCATATTAAATATGTATATTTTTTGAGTTCCGTTATTCTAGTAGAGCTCAAAATGCAACACGCTTCGCCCACTGAATCACAACACGTTGGCGTGATTCTCAAAAGTACCGTAAATAGTAATATTTTGTCTGGAAATGGTAATATTGCATTTTAATATTTATTTACATTTCATTACAGTTGTTAGATAATGAAAAAATATTTACGAAAACCAGAATTCGCTATTTTTTGTTTAGCGTTTATAAAAAGTAGAATACAGGAATAATGTACTAAACATATCTATAAGGTATTGTAGCCTCATGTTTTAACTACGTCAAATGGACAATATTAAGTCCATAAGTTTAAAAATTATGGAGATAATCGACTAAACAAAATAACGCAACATGTGCGTGATCAGTGGCTAAGCGGCGTTGCAAAATCACGCATACGCTGCGTGATTAGCGCTGAATGGGTTAACGTATTATTTTTCGTTAGATTATAATCTGTCGACCAGAAACCGTCACATTTTGAAATAGCTATCTGATTGGTCGATCTAAAATATGGCCGCTCTGTGTATTTGCCATAGAGTTAGAAATCAAACACAGGTGTCCGTGAAATACAAGACACGCTCTTATAGTATTGATATTAATTATATACTTATGTTACGTTATGACTATTTATATACTTATGTGTCACCATAATAATTATAAATAGGTACCATTAGATTACAATCTCACTCGCGAGATTATTAACTATCGAAAGATTGTAATCCGTAAAGTAGGTTTATTGAACGTAAACAAATAGTGTTTTGGTCATAGAGATAATAAACTATCGAAAGATTGTGATCTTTAACGTAGGTAGGTACTTACAATTTAACGGATTGAGTTTCGGTAAATTATAATCTGACGACGCATTATGCATCGGATCGCAGCAGCTCGCGGTGTCATTGGTTGAACGACTGCAACTCCGTGTACCCGGCGACGTCATTTCAATGGATACATTACCGAGAGCTTCGAATTGCATATTTTTAAATAGTCAAACCATGGCTTGTGTCCATATTTCATCCGCTGAAGTGTATTGTGATATTGTTGTGTATTTTCTTGACTATTGTACTGTCATTATTTGACTCATAGTAAACTTAATTACAAAAACATAACGTCCAGCGTAATATTTTTACTTTTAGTCACACCACTAGAAATGCATTCCGATTCGAAAGAACTTTCGATTCTTACTAGAAAAATGTTTTTTATTTGTGAATAAGTACAACGGCACACGGTGTTTAAGTCGTTCAACCGAGGTGCATTTCGATGTATGTTATAATTACAATTCACATTTTGATGGTTTCGCGTCGACAGATTATAATTTAACGAAAATGAATCCCCTAAATTGTAAGTAGATACCTATATTATGCCTCCACTACACGTCTGCGGATGGGTCCGCGAACGTCGGCATATGCATTCGCAGACGAATCTTCACCAACCTTCTACACGTCTGTTGATCGTTCAGTCTGACTATTTTATTCAGCCCGTTTACGTGCGTCAGTTACGTAATGCATCATGAGCATCTTATTGAAATACATAATTAATGATTTTAACTATACATTTTTTTTATTGTCTTGGTGGTAAACCAGGAACTTGCAGGCATGCATTCACATTGGTAGACGGCGACCGACTGACGGCGCGTCGGGCGTGCGGTCGCGATGACGGGCGCTCGCCCTTGAGCCTTTTGATCCGGGCCACAAAAACCGACAATAAGCGGATCTGTGGCGGACACGTCCGCGGACATCAAAATACCTACTGCAGATGACCAAATCACCCCCTCTACACGTCCGCGGATACATCCGGCGATGACGACCGCGGACCCATCCGCAGACGTGTAGTGGAGGCATTACGGATTACAATCTTTCGATAGTTTATAACCTCGCCAGTGAGATTGTCATCTATCGGCATTTAGGTATAGGTTTAGGAAAGCATGTATTTTATTTGACTGCCACTTGCGTTTGATATCTAACTCTATGGCAAGTAAACAGAGAGGCCATAGAACTGACCAATCAGATAGCCTTTTGACAATGTGACGGTTTCTACTTGACAGATTATAATCTAACGAAAAATAATGCGTTAAATAGGGAATAGTATGATGCAATTGACAATCTTTCGATACTTTACAATTTCGCTAGGTAAATTATAATCAAACGATATTTACAATATTACGGTGACACATATATTTGAAGTACATTACATCGTGGCTACACTCAAAAACCGCACGAAAATAAAAAAAACTACAAAACAACAAAAAATACACAGTATTCACAAAATAATGCGGTACGTGTCCGTGACAGATGTTTTCTCGCCAAAACCTACAAATGCGAAACCAAAGACAACGTCCGCATATTTTTTATTTAGAGCCGCGCGACGTGCTTGGCAAAGGAACCCTGTGTTCAGCCAAAGGCCGCGCGTTCTAAAATATTTATACGTACCGTAGTGAATCAATCTGGGCACCGGGTCCCAGATTACGCGGGACCGCAATATTTTCCCTAATTGGTTCTCTCTGACAGACTCCCTGCGTAACTGATTTTTACGCACTCCTTTGACATTTTGATTTATGTGGGTGCGCTTCAAACTCCCGAGTACAAATTAGAGACTAAACGAAAACAAAGTTAGAGGCAGATGATTAAATATGTTGTTTTTAACACGTTAGCTGTATTTTTTCCATGGTATTTACCTACGTATAACTAGGCAGTTAATGTGATGTATGCTGCAAAGACTGATTTCTAAAGACTTTTCCGCGGTAAAACTTTTACGTTGCTTTTAGTTCTTTTATTTCTGCCAGGCCTTAATGAACGTAGCACGCGAAAGCGGCATTAAATGAAAATATAATAGGGCTTTCCTTGCTTCGTTAAGAAATCTCATGTCGTATTCCGTTTTACGCTAAAGTACAAGATGGTGAACATGATGTTATGAAGCTGTCATATCATTTCATGTTATTGTGCTCAATTATCAGTTTTAGTGCTTCACTAGGATACCGTAACCAATATAAGAATATATCCAAATAAAACTAACTCAGAATAAGCACTGAATTTCATATAGATGGGTAATAGGCAACGTGTACCTAGATATCCTACGATTCCTACGAGTATAATACAATGAATAGAATAGTGTAGGTACTATTTACGTCATCATACGTTTAAATGTAAATACTTTTTTTAATATACGCGAGTTTATCCACTTTCATAGTTTTATTTTATGTGTAATCTTCGCGGTAACCGAAGAAAATATTACTTTTATTATTGTTTTTAAAGTGTCTGAGAAAGTAATTGATCTACCAATTTTTGACTCGATACAATTAAACCTATTTCGTAAAAATAAGCAGGATACGATAAAAATAATAAACTTAATGATGACATTGTTTCTATTCATTTTATATGTGCTGTTATCTGTAACACACATTAAAAAAAATGCCTTACCTTCAAACCTTCGACCCCGCAAGTTTCCGGCGAAAACCGGTAAAAGAAGATAATTCAATGTTTTGGAACATGTCCATAAAATCACAGACACGCCGAGGTGCAGTCATGTCAGCTCACTCGTTTATTTACGTTGGCAACACTGCCTGCCATAAAGAATAGAACGTTTGTGGCTTTTCCCGCCTTTTTTGATAACACTCCAACGGTGTACCTATTGTTTGGTTTCGAATTTCGAAAACTAAAATTCGTTGCAGAGTTCAGGTTGAAAGTTTTTACCAAAACTGTCGTGACTAGATATGTTTATTAAAACTTTGTTTGTTACATTTTTTTAAACTGATTACAACGGGACACTGAAACCCAAGGTATCGCAGGGCCATTAATAGTCTTATCAAATTATTGGCCCTTAAGTATAAAATATTATTTTAGATGAATTGTTTTGATGTATTAACAACACCAATAAAGAAACACTTTGAAATTGAACGATGTCATTGCACTAACCATGCCTTACCTAGATACTATTCTGCAATTGTATACAGGTGCGTTCAGACCAAAAGAGCATTCGCTATTCTAACCCCCCACTCTACGAAATTCAATCGTTACACAAAACGTGATTGGCTGATTTCGTAGAGCGGGGGATAGAACAGCGAATGCTCTTTTGGTCTGAACGCACCTTACGACAAGCAGAGATCGGATATAATATGTGAGTCATTGTTCGCAATAACATGGACATTACTCCAAACATACTCCAAAGTTGATTAAATGAATAATTGAACGAATAATTTTAGGTGACTAAGCTTTAAGGTGATTATTTATAAAGGTGTTTATAGTTACCGGCGCGTTATCAAATAGATGATTTTCTGAAAATGATTAAATTATTAATTATTCAATCAAATTTGGAGTCAAATCCATATTATTGAGAACAATGACGCACGTTTATCCGATATCTGACCATAAGTGACAAGAAGACAAATTGTATGAGAATGAAAAATTCGAACGAAATGTCACGTGACCATTTCCATTCATCATGCAGGTCACGTGATTTTTCGTTCCATTTTAATACATTGATTCCTTATATTTTATCGTATACAATTGCAGAAGGGCATTTTGGCTAGGCAAGCTGGTTTACTACGATTATTTTTGAGTACTTTCAATATATGATTGGAGAACAGTAGTGTTATTCACTAAGAAAACCACCTTGCTGTCAGCGCTGTGTTAGCGCTGCGACAGCGTCGAGCCTAAAAACGGTATTCACTAATGTACTTTAAACGACACTAGTGCTCGGCGACGAATGTGGCGTGAGCTGGAACTACACTGCGTCGAGAGTTTGACGTTTAATGTAGGAACTTCGTATTCTCTAACGAAAAACAGCGATGAACTCGCCCACAACCTCGCTCACAGCCTCGATTCCTAATGTCAAATCAAACAGCTAGGATTTTAAACAAGGCTGTCTCGACGTCGAGTTTGTTGACGAACGCAGCGTCGAATGTGTGAATAAGAGAATAGCATAGCAGTCGACAATATACAAATACTTATACAAGATACTAATATAAAGAATTCCATATATGTCACAAATGCGCCTAACTGATCCTTAATCATGAGGATTGGAAATAATACATTCTTTGGAAGCTTTACTCCAATTTTGTCCATTGTAAAAGTACTTTGTAAAAACCTCGCGTTCCATTTTTAAACGCGAATAAAAAACACTCTTTGTTATTCTTTGTCCCCTCGGTTATCTTTATGCAAAATAATACTTTGCTCTATTTAACACGGCGGGATGATACACTTTCTCATTTTATTATAAAACTAGCTTTATCCTACGACTTTGCATACAAAAGACTTCTGTTTTCTGTTTTAATGCCCTTGTGACACCGACGGAAGTGCTGGCGTTCAAAGGCTTGCGGGATTTAATTGTCAGGCGATCATGTAAAATAATTTTATTATTGTCTGGCAAACCAAATTTGGCAGTAACAGTAGGAACAAAAAACTAGTATGCATTTCTTTTTTTAAATAAATAACAGTCAGATTGAGAACCTCCTCCTGTATTTGTTGAAGTCGGTTAAAAATAGGAAACATTTACGTCTTACTTATTTCTTACACCTTCTAAAATCAGAGCCTATTTTCACGGCATTTACAAATTCAAATATAATGACATCAGAAATAGCATCCTTTACCAGACCGGGCGTCCTTATCGGTGTTGCCATTACAAAGAAAAAGGTTTGCCGTACAATGCCGTAAATTGGATGGAAAAAAATTGAAACTCATACAATCTTGGCGAAAAGTGTTGAAGACCCCTGTAATTTTCGTAAAAATGTAACGTTTGATTTTGTTGATTTCTTAATAATATATCTAATGCATTATCTCAACATAAAGCATACATTTTTGCACTGCACAGGTATGCTTACAAAAAAAACATTAAAATATAATAAAATAGTTAAAAGCATTGCAATTTTGTCTTGAAATGCATTCAAATTATTTTGACACGATTACACATAGTTAAATTACATTCAATGAAAACTAAAATCATGTATAAAAGTCAATTGTGTCACGAAAATTATTAATACAAACTACCTAATAATAGTATACTCTGTTCAACAATAGATATTAAATTTGGCAGTAGAAAAAGGCAACAAATATACAAAATGTAGGCGCGTATTGTTAACCGCACATCATCATCATCAGCCTATGATATAGTCCACTACTGCTGGACGTAGGCCTCTCCTTCTAAATATGCGTATGGACGCATTAGGAGGTAAATGCCCATAATCGCCAGTATGGCCAAGCAGATTGGCGATCGCAGTAATGTGTCCACTATGATGACGCTGCTGCCCATCATCAATCTTTTATCAAATAATGCTCAATGACACATGACACTTCAATCCCTAAGTCGACTCTTACGACACCTGCAGGAGGAGTTGGGGTGGTGACAAATGTATTCTTATTGCCGTCACCACACGGTTTGCCGGCTTAACCGCACATGGAAAATGTAACGGCCCCAGTGGCCAGCCAGGAACCAGTAGTCGGCCTTTTCAGTCGTTTTTTGGTCGGGAATTGGACGGTTATTCGAATAAACAAATCGCGGGTACTCAAATAAAAGCTCTGATTCCCAATTTGTTAATACGTAGCGCTGCAAAGTGCAGTGAGGGATCGGGGGAAGCAATAAATTCGTTCTTACAAGTGGTGTTCGTCGACGAGAGCGATAGTGTCATGTCCGCCATATTTTTGACTGCACGTGGTGTTCACTTAAAAGGGAAGAAAACTATATATTGATGTTAAAAGTTATTGATTTCTGTAAATGTTTCGTTTATTTATTAGTTTATCTATTCGATTACTCCGTATTTGTGTGGAAATATCATGATCTAACTAATAAATTGAGGGGGCTGTCTACTGGATACCTAGTTTTCAACAAAGTATCTAGTGCTCAGCCACCGGGGGCTGACCTTTGGGTTCTTCATTTAATATTTTATTTGATATTGTTATATACTGTTACGACCGTTAAATTTAAATATTCAAATTTAGTTAGGCATGCCCTATTCCATTTGATATAAAACCCAGTAGTCGGCCCCATTTGATTTTATTTTTTATCACGGCTGACCACTGGATTTCGCGGATCTAGTACTCAGCCACCGATATAATATTAAGGAATATATCGATAATTATTTACTTATAATAATATTATCTTTCTACCTAGTACATTTAGGTATGTATTTTATGTAACTACGTACAGGTACGTTTAGGTACAAGAAAACGGAATACTTAAGATAAAAACATCTAGCGCCCCTAGAGTCATGAATTGAATAGGTGCTACATTATCTAAAGACTAGATGATGTAGCACCTATTCAATTCAAGGATTCAAAAAGAAGAAGATAAAAAGAAGAAAAAAAAACTGTTGTCTTAGGAAAACAACAGAAATATCTTTCAACCCAACGACGCTAAATTGTAACCAAACAAAAAACTAAACACAAAACAAACCCAGAATGACGCCAGTAAAATCAATAAAAAGGGCACAAGAAAACAGAAAATAGATTTTTCAATTGATTCATCAGGTTTGACAGAAAATGATGCAGTTTTAACTGATATAACCCCATCAAAAACAGATAAAAGAATGTGTGATAAAAGCTGAAAAGTTACGATTCTTTCTAATGTAATGTACCTGTTTAAATCCCCAGGAAGGAGAATGTCATAGTAATTTTTTTCATTAAACAAAATACATTGCGTTTATTGCGATGCCAGCAGCCTCCTCAAGTACAAACATAGATACTGTGTCCAAAAAAATATTTTACTCTCATTAAAAACCAGCTTTGAGGACTTGTAATATAAAAAAAAAACACTAAATTATCGAAAAATAATGGACCTATTACATACGACTGGCTATACAAATGAATATTAATTAGATCTATGTAGGTTTTGCTGATATTTTTATATTTAAGTTTTGAATATTTTTATATTTATTATAATTAATACTAATAGAAATATGGAGATAATATATATACTGTGAGCATGAAAAATATTTTTTGTTACGTATGGCCAACGGGTTTCATGCCGTAAATCTTCGATTTTTCAGGAGTTAAGTATAAGGAATAAGAATTATATTTAATATCTTTGATTTTCATATAGATATTGCTGATTTTGATCTCATTATGATAGTAATATACGAAGGCTGAGTACTGGGCACGAAAAGGCTGATTACTGGATTTTGGCGGCTGAGTACTGGGAAAAAATGCCATTTTTTGTTTAAACTAAATTATCGGTACTTTAAGGATTCCTGTTATGTTTTTTCTTGTTTCGTTTTAAAACTATAATAAACAGTTGATGTAACGATGTGATCCGTTCATTTATCCGACTTATCCTGAATAAATACCGACCGTTCACATTTTAAAAAGGCGTTATAAGGCTGACTACTGGTGCTTTTACCCTATATAAGATTTGACCATGTAACACAAAAATTATGATGTTAATTTGTTTTCGTTAAGACCTTTAACATTTTTTTTTGTGCTTTAACTATGTAAATCAAATATGCGCCATTACCTTTGAAATTGGCGTTTATGGTCATAGAATTTAGTTAATCCAAAATTTTATTATCTAAACTTAGATTTATATATTCTTAGTTTTCAACAGTGCACTGTATAACACAGGTTTTTTCACATTAATAATACTTTTTTCTCTTAAATAACATTCAACAATAAGATTCCAAAACAACTCTTGCCATATGCTGCCGGTTCATAATTGTTTGAAATAGGTACCTACCTATAAATGTATGATACCAGATCATGTACCTTGTTTTCTAAAATGGACATATACAAAACACGTCTAAGAATTACTGGCAAAATTTGGTATATTTTGATTGTGACATCAAAAAAATATACACAAAATTAATTGTATGGAAAATAGACTTTTCATAAAATTCTCCATACATAACGCCAATTTCATAGGTAAATTACCTAATATGTCTAGGGTGCCGTGTAGACTAGTCATAAAAAAAACTTGTTGTATTTTAATATAATACATTTATATCACTGCGCTGTTCAACGCTTTTGGCTGAGGATGTAGGTAGCTAAAGAAAACATTTTTCAGGCCTGCAAAGCGGGGGCTAACGGCAATGTATGAGATATAGTTTTACCTTCGAGTCTGACCTCTTTATTACGGTCGTAGAGAAATCGCCGAGTCTTTCTATCTAAGGAAGATAGAAGCGTGTTCAAATTGTCTATGCTATATTAATGTTGGGCAGAAGTTTGTTTCTTTTTTGTTTGTTTTGGGTTCCATTCTTTTAGGAGTGAGTAACAATTTAACATCTTTATCCTATCGTAAGTTTTGTAAGCATTTCACATAAATAGTGTGCACCAGTAGAAAACGATTAAAATGTAAACAAATATGTCTATAGGATTTGTTGTCCTTGACACGTCATATCGTTAAACACTATTGTTCGTAGTTTATTTTTAGGCTAATATTGATAAAAATCAATCATTCTTACTTCAAATATATTTGAACTAAAGGTTTAGGTTTTAAGTTGGTGATTATGATAAGACCAAAATTGTGTCCTGAAAGTGCGTGATTATGAAATAATGCAATTTTTTAAGTTTGTTTAATTTTTTTTTCTACTGGCCCACGGAATACATACCCTCGTCGGTTGGGTCAGAGAAAGTAAGAAAAATAATTTAGAATCCTTCTGAAGGTGATCCTCCTAGGAGTGTTTTAGCTTCTCAGATTTGTCATTGTTTCGCAGATGGAAGGACGAGTAATAATATTGATTATGAGAACCTTGGCATTGGTAGTGAATTACGTTTTTGTTAAAGCATGTTATGGTCACATTTGTAAGATTACCTACTTGCCGAGATGACATTGACGAAATAAAAACGGTGCGAAATAAAAAAATATAAAAATGGTACGAAATAAAAAAATGCTGTAGGTACATTCAATTTCCAGTTATTTTTTTGTAGTCAAAATTATTTTATCTTCAAAACTAGATATTGGGCGAAAATTACCCGTATTGACGTATTAATTTTGTTAAAAATATTTTCTTCTGAGCTCTAGTTGCTTTCTATGTAGGTATTTAAGTATCTGTATAAATAAATGCGTTATAAATAATATCTAATGCTCATAGTTTTATTATCTGTGTCTACACTTTGTACGAGACATGAGTATGATTGTACACCTCCTCTTGTGGCTCATACGAATCAAGCACGGAAACAGCTGACATACAGTAAATGTTTGTACATATGTTTAACTCGCAAACGTTGGTTGTTTAGTGCAAACATTAGTCTTAGTGCATCTAGCGCAGTGCCTAAAATGTGTCTGACCTATATAGACTACTATGTTGCAACGTTGACTTTTGAAATAGAATCGAAATAAAACTTACGAGCGTTTTGCGTATACCTAACCCATAAATTATTTGGAGTTCGGACAATCGATATGAAATAAATAAATAGATGGTATCTAATGAGAATTTTGTTAAGCCCGATGTCATAGCCAGATATCGAACAAATGTGCGTCATTGTTCGCAATAACGTGGACATGACTCCAAAGTTGATTGAATAATTTATCATTTAAACATTTTCAGAAAATTACATATTTTACACCGGTCATTATAAAAAGTCACCTCAAAGCTAAAAAAACAAATTTTAAGAAATGATTCGTTTAATTATTAATTCAATCAACTTTCGAGTCATGTCCTTATTATTTCGAACAATGACGCACATTTGTCCGATCTCTGGGTGCTTAGACAGTTGCCAATCGCTAACGCTTAATCGTCAATCGTAAACGAAAGGCAGCTATCTGTCTTTGTCGCACTAATATGAAAAAGTGACAGAGAGGGAAAACTACGATACGCTACGAAGCGTAAGCGATTGGCAACTTGGCTAAGCATCCTGATCATAATATGAATGTCACGGTCAAAGAATAAGTATTCAGATATTTTCAGCATCCTATTTTCGTGTACTTACAGATTATACAAGCATTGTGTGATGGGTTTTACAACCCACATAAGAAAAGCGAGCGTTAAAAATACATTAGCCTACGAGTTTTTATCAAGAAATCGTAAAGGTTTCCTCAAAGTCAACCGTTTTCGTCCTTACTATGAGCTTGAAATAATTTTATTCACCGGCCAAGTCGGTCCATTCTGAAGTCATATTGATAAACTTTTACTATTGGACCGACATCCGATTCGAGATAAAAAAAACCGGCCAAGTGCGAGTCGCCCTCGCGCGCGGAGGGTCCCGTGAATGTATCAATTTATCATTAAAAAAATACATTTAAATCAACCTACCTCAAAAACTACAAAAGATCATTAAATTTAATCAAACCAAAAATCGTTGATAGAGTTTATTAATATGCATAACATAACAAGAATAGAGGGGAAGGGACACATTTTCAGTTTTTGAGCCTTAAGACGACGGCTATCAGGGAAAAATAAATAATATTCATACCTTCAGAAAACTTAACATAGCCAATTCTGTAAAAGAAAATAAAGATAACGGTTATTTTTAGCAAACACGTGGTAGCAGCAGTGGCCGCGAGACAGATTGGCTCGTAAAGTGCGCAAACGTCTACAATGTAATCACACGTGAGAATTGCAATAAAAAGTAAAAGGGTCGTTTTATTGGCAGTAAACTACAACGGTGTGTTCCACTTGGGTCTGACTAGTGGGCAGCATAGACAAGAACCTCGTGAGCATTTCTGAAAATGTTTGTGCACAATTTTAAAGTTTTCCTTTTTTGCCACCTACCAACTATTTTAATGATTATTATGATTTAAAATGAATCAGGAAAATAAACTTTTTCCTTTGTTACGTTGCTGAGTGAGTTACTCTATGATCATGACATTTTCACAGTGCCGAAATATTAATTTTTGCCGAAATTTAAAACGTACATTAATACCTTTTTAAATCATTCTAGTAGTGTAGATACTTAAATTACCATTCACTAGACTGGCTTTAGAACATGAAATTTAGTGATATAAAATTAAATTACCAATGGTATTTTACACAAGTTTTTATGGAACAAATCAAATGATTTTATTTCCCTTTTTTATGTTAGTTTTTAAATAGTAACACTTTGTACTTTAATATGTAATATAACTACAAAAAAAAACAAGTTTAGCAACGTAAACAAACCTAAAAACTTGTATTATTACATAATCAAGCACTTTTAGAAGACAATCTTGGTTTTATACCAACTTGACGGGTAATTATAACGAATTTTGTAGCATATCTAATTTAGTATATTTGACATTTAATAATTATTTTGTATTTGACATTTTTAATGCTTTGAGTTGGAACTAGATTGTAAATTTAGAGCTAATACTGTTGTTACTGTAAGCTTACAATATATATGTTTGAAGTAAAATTTCAATTGGAATGTGTTACAGAGTACCATAAGGAACCCGACCAATGTTATATTGGTTCCCAGGTATGTCGTGTCACCAGGCATTCAAGATCGGCGTGGTTTATTCTCTGCTCAATACTTCAGCTTTAGTGCTACCAGAGACAAGGTAATATACAAGAATTGTAACACTTTGAGTGCCAGCGAGTGCTACGCGCTACGCTCGTAGCTGATCCTGTGATTTTTCCTCTTTGTAGCGAAAATGGACCACCCCACAGAAAACTCCCCTCGAGAGTTCCCGGCGCTGAATTTGTTAATGGTTGTTCTCAGTTTAAAGGCATGTTCAGTATCGTGTTCCGTCTAGGAAAGAGGTGGAAGAATTTGTAGAGTTGGCTACTCTGAAGGACCTGGGGCCCGTTTCTCGAACGCTTGTAACTTGTAATACAAGTGGAAGTCTCTTTTAAACACTATTAATTAGATAAGAACTTCCGCTTGTATTACAAGTAACAAGCTTTCGAGAAATAGGCCCCTGCCCCATGGAAAAAATAAAAAATGTTTACACGTGAAACATTTTTTTTTATCTTTTACCCAATTGGAAAACGATACTGAACAAAAGCCCTTAAACAAAAACAACCATTAAATTTTCACCTTGTAGATGACTGTGTTGTAATAACTTGTAATGCATGTTATTTCATAATATATATTATTACACTTTAAAAAAAAAGTCCTGCTGAACTTTCTACTAGTTCTCCTCAGGTCAGTGGTGTAGTGTGAGAACCGAGAGTAGTTTCTTATTTTTTACTGCTTTTGTGTCTGACGATTTAAAAATGCTTATAATTAGGCTTACTGGAATATAGAATCGTTTGATTTGATATAATTACCTGCCTACATCATTAAATTTTAATCATCATGGTCATCCATTTGTAATTGAATTATTATAACTGATTGGTACCACTAAATTATACATTGATCCCACCACATTTCATTTACAATTCAAAATAACAAAATTAGCATAACGTAATGGACCACTTTCATAATCAAATCCGATACCAAAAACTAACCTCATTTAATTATTGTACCCTTGTGGTTATAGAAGTTTATGAAAAAACGATGTTATAAAATTAGTTCTAACTATGAGCTATTCTAAATACTATATATTGATTTAAACTTTCACAATTATCACTCATATTTTAAAGACAAACGGGTCTTAATCGTGTAAACTTACGTTTAATTATATCTTGACGTTTCGGGCATAACGTTACACCCGTGGTCGCAGGCAGACTCAACCTTACTTTTAACGGAATAATGTGTGAATATGACCTGATTTTTTAAGCACTGGCATGTTTTTTCCGTGGACCCTTACTAATGATTTATTTAAACAGGGCTGCCACAATAGATCAAAAGTGTCAATGCGGCAACTTTTTAGCCAATAATAAAATAAATATAATCTGATGGCTGTAGATACGTCCACCATAGTAAAATCAATGGTATGAAATGATCTCAACATACTCATAAATTTTTGAAGCAGCGATTCCACTTCCAGCATTTCTTCCAATCAGCTAACAGCATGTTTCCTTCGCGCGTAAAACATACAAAATACGATCGGGGCGACATCTGCAGCGCACGTGACCTCCTTGCGAATGGCGGGGAAATTGAATTCGTTCTATATCACATGGACAGGCAGGATGGCTTTTCAACCTTTCGAGTGTATCGGAAAAGTTGAATATCATACAGGGTGAAACATGAGTCTTGAACAGTAATACGATTTTCTACTCTTTAAACAACTAACAATTGAATGCCCCACAAGTTATTTAGAAATAGTCACGTTTTTTATTTTTTTGTGCGTTTTTCTAATATTTAAGGTGTTTTTCAGTAATGATAACGGCTATTTGGGTCAAAATTCTTTTCGTTGTGTTATTTCATACCACTGTGTCACGCTTTTAGCTACTGTTTCGACTCAGTAAATTAAAAAAATCCAGTGCACTTGTATTTCTTTTTTACGCTTGATTTTAATCCATACATCGGAAATTGAAAACAAAACATCATCTCATACAAAAATCACCACTGCTGCGTCACGTTTTTTAGGGACACAAAATAAGGCAAGAATTTTGACCCATTTAAGCTATTTAAAATGTTAAATGCAACTAATATCATTTAATGCTCGACAGTTTCGATCGATTTAGAGGATCCTCATCATGGAGTATGCGAGCAAAGCCCGACGTGTACTGCTGGCAGCGCTGGCAGGGGCGGCGAAGGAGAAAGTGACAATGAGGGTAGTTCTCCTTCGCCGCCCCCGCCAGCTCTGCCCGCGGTCAGCACCCGCTCTAGCAGAGCGCAAGCCCGCAATACACGTCGGGCTTTGGTCGCGGGTACTACATGATGAGGATCCTCTAAATGGATCGAAACATGTCGAGCAATTATAACTACGTGAGTAACCCGTTTGATAAATATTTAAATATGAAGAGAAAGCTCGACGCAGTAGCTATTTCATAAAGAAGTATGAAAATGTTGGACAATTTTCATGTATGACGACCATGTTCGAAAAAGGTTTTCAGGAAGTCCAGGTTTCTCTGATAAGTAATAAACATTTCTAGGTTACCTTACCTTATCACTAGCTCTTGTAATATATCCTAAATAAACATACTTAGATAACATTCGATTCTGATACCTTGAAGGGTGCTATGTAAACAGTTAATTTTATTAAGTACGTGCTCACCGAGGTCAAAAATATGTATACAAAAATAACCTTATCACAACGGAGTAAGGTGGTAAGTTGTTGGGATATTTGTGATACAATAGGCGTGGACTAGCGCCAAATGTGTGCTAACTTAGTTCTGGGGACCGCAGAGTCGGGGAGCGACAGAAATCGGTTTACAAGCCATTGTGGTGCAAGATATTAGCGGATTCTGGGTGCTTAGACAACTTGCCAATCGCTAACGCTTATACCCTGGAGTGCCTAGTGACAGATCCGTCACAAGCCAATTGGACTGTAATATAAAATAATCAAAGTAATTAATAATTTGTTTCCGCTACCCAAAGGTTGTCTGGAAGAGATTGCGATTAGACCGCCTGTTGTGTACCTCTATGTATAATCGTCTGTTTTAACCATGTTTTCTTTTTTGTTAAGGTGTGCAATGAAGAGTATTCTATTCTATTCTAATCACCAAGCAAATGTATGGCAGCGGCGTTCCAGGAGTTAATCGTCAATCGTAAACGAAAGGCAGCTAACTGTCTTTGTCGCACTAATATGAAAGAGTGAAAGAGAGGGAAAACTACGATACGCTACTAAGCGTTAGCGATTGGCAAACTTGGCTGAGCATCCTGGTCTGCTAACGCGAACACCGAAATTCGTAAATTTCGGAGAATTTTCTCTGTCACTCTAATGTCGCCTCGGTTGGAGTAACAGAGACAAATCCCCGAAATTTGCAGATTTCGATGTTCGCGGTAGTAGGCCTGGTAATAGACACGTGTAGGTATGTATGTAGGTCGTTTTATTCCTTTTTGTAATCACGGTTTTTTTAATATGATTTCTACTTTATCCAGACTTAAATCCAGTCCGCACTTATTATATCAATTACTAGCGACGCGCCCCGGCTTCGCACGGGTACTATACCTAAGATCTGAAATCGAATTGGAGATCAAAAATGTAAACAAATGGGATACCACCACAAAAAACTACTCGCGAGAGGTGGGTAATCAAAATCATTGAAATACTTATTAAAAAAAATCGTATTTACAGTCACTGACTGTACGTATACTTTTTAATTATGCTACTAATTTTTAATATAAAACATTATATTTTTAATAATATCTTTGTCTAGTTTTAATAAAATGTATGGTGTTTAATTTATACTACTGGCAATGACAAGAAGTTTTAAACATTTGGTTCGCAGCTATCAATAACTAATTTAATACGATAAAAATACTAAGAACCATTTAAGAGGGTTCGTATTTATGCCTATGTACTTAAAAAAATCAAAACAAGATGGTGCTCCAAATGACTCTTTTATGAATTTAAAAAACTCGTCAAATTTTGCATTACTAAGGACATTAATACAGATTTTAATATTTTGACCTACAAATCAATCATTTTCATTTATTAATCGAAAGGGATTAGATTGCAACTATAGACATTGACTGAAATTCGTTCTCTGACTATCCTAAAGATTAAAGTAACACGAGACATTTTCAAACATTGATTATGTTGATTATTTACATCATTCTAGCAAATTTTCCAGGTATTATTTTTGTAAACAGGAACCGTGGACACTCAGCCGTATCTTTTTTATGGCCATGTTCAAAAATATGTTGACAAATGTGATATTTTTGTGTCGAACATACTTTGACTTTCGCGTATCTACACCTACACATAAAACATTGTCTTAGGCTTAGTACCTGTAAGGATAATTGTAAGTGTGGAAATAAATAAAATAAAATAAAAAGCTAATCTCAAAACGCCACCTCAATTTACAAAGGTGTTAAAAAATACTTTCGATATAAAACGTTTTATACCCCTGGAATGTCACTTTAACATCGATAATATAATGTCATGTCATTGTCATAGTTTGTTTACATTTTTGATCTCGAATTATATTTCAGAGCTTACATATAAACCTTCCTCTTGAATTACTCTATAAAAAAAATCTCATCAAAATCCGTTGCGTAGTTTGAAAGATTTAAGCGTACAAAGGGACATAGGGACAGAAAAGGTGACTTTATTTTATACTATTTTATACTATGTAGTGATGATAGTGATAGTGATAAATATAGGATGTCATATATCAACGAAAAAACGACCAAGATCATCAACGTCTTATCAATTATCATATCATTTATTATTTATTTGTGAAAAACGAAAAAAAATGTTTTTTTTTTCGAAATTAACAAAAGCCTATTAAATAACGTCGTAAGTAACCTGTCCAATTATAAACAACATGTATGCTTAACGTAATGCCATTGCTCTGCTCCTTGTTCCAAATGTACACAAATTTCAGGAAGAATTATTTAAATTCTATTAAATAGTTTTTATTCGTGGTTCGCTGTAGGCCCTCTGGCCAGGGACCAGAACCGTTATTTTACAATAACCTCGAAATAGCCCAACATTTGAAAATGTTTTGTACTCTTTATGACTGTACTACTCAATATTTTATGTAATTTACAATATCATGTTTTGAAATTACTTCATTAACTAAGAATGTATATACCGAAGAACGAAAAAAGAACCGTTCTTTTTGTATGGAGAAAATACCGGTTCCGGTCCCTGCCTCTGGCAAACGAAGCCGTTTTGGCGTCAAACTCTATGGACTGCTATTAGAGTCCAAATAAATGAATTTTTGTCTGACTTTTAAGGGGTTAAATAATCGCTGCCTCCTCTGTCAGGGGCCAAAACACGCGTGCGACTTTACTCTCAACTTCGCTTATTAGATTGTTTTGTTTGATGCTGTAAGTTGAGTTTAATTTGAGAATTAACCGAATGCTTCTGCGCGTAGTTTTCACAACGTGTTGTTAGGCTCGGGGCTTTTATCGTAATTAATCTGAAGTTGGCGGTGAAGTGCGTTCAAATATACATACGTGTATTGTGCGGAAAGGGTAGGCATCTGGCAGCAAGGCGCGCCGATACAACTCACATGTCTTCAATTTGCGAACAAACTGTAATTGCGGGGTGTCGTATGATATTCTCTGTATGTACAGGGTAGCTCATTAAAATCGGTCAGCATGGGAAAGTCTGATACTATAAGACTGCGGCTCCATTGAGGCGGAGAGGAGCGGAGATGTGCAAAATTGACCAATTACATTCTTCAAATTCAAAATTCGAAACATTGTGATGCGGTCTCATTGGCCAATTTTGCACATCGCGCTCCTCTCCGCCTCAACGGAGCCGCAGCCTAAGACATTCGAAGATAATACATGTTCTTAGAATTCATGTTACCGATTTTGATATAAACAAAAATTGCATTCATACGTTGGAAAAAATAACTGTAGCCTGTAGTAACTGATGGAAAAAATCGAACCCGGTTGTTTTGAAAAAACAAACTTACACTATTCCTGTTTATGCCGTGTGGTGACGGCAGTAAGAAGAATACATTTGTCACCACCCCAACTCCTGCGGGTGTCGTAAGTGTTGACTAAGGGATTGAAGTGTCACTGACCACTATTTGATAAAATCAGCGTTATTGCCATAACGATAGAGGCGTGTTCAGATAATTTTGATCGTTCCAGACGCTACGATATATCTGATGACTGTACATCCATGAAGTATGATATCATCGCTATACTTACACAACCTCGGGTATAGCAATGAATTCCTGGAAATGTCACCTTCTTTAAGGTTCCGTAGCCAAAACGGCAAAAACGGGACCCTTATAGTTTCTCCATGTCCGTCTGTCCGCAGCATAGCTCAGTAGCCGTTAATATTAGAAATCTGAAATTTGGTACAGGTGTACAAATAAATCATGCCAACAAATTGATACAATAAAAACTAGAAAATACATATTTTTTCGGGTACCTCCCCAACTGTTGAAGTGGGGATGATTTTTTTTATTTGCTGTAATCCTATAGTGTGGGGTATCATTGAATAGGTCTCTTAAAAAGAATAAGGGTCTTCTTGAAAAAAAGTCTTCTTCTATAGTCAATATTTCCAGAGATAATCGCTCCAGAAGAAAAAAAAATTGTGCCCCCCCTCCCCCCGTCTGGCTTATGATCCGTAGATATCCAAAAAATATGAAAAAAAAAACATAAATGGAGTGGGCTTTTAGAATACTTTGAAATAAAACTATTTCGAACAAAATCGGCCCAGTCGTTTCCGAATAACCACGGAACCCTACACTGAGCATGGCCCGATAATTGCTCATGGCCGTTTTTTTTTCATTTTGAAAACGGCTGCTTTTTCCATGAACTCAGTAAGCAGATACGAAATTGGGAGAGTAAAGTGACCATACAAAATCAGACAATAGCTAATCCGTCTAAGAACCATCGCGGAATCCGATCCTTTGAAGCCCTTTTCACTTGAAAAATCACTTGAGGAACATCAGAGGGAATAAAAGTAAATTACTCAGAAGATTCTTAGAGGCTAGAGGCAATTGTCCCACCAGTACGCTTAGCACATGATTGGTGCGACAGTATGTCGCTGTGAGATATATTTTCCATCTTTTACTAACAATATCAATAAAAGAGGGACGGATAGACTGTCTCGCGGCGACATATTGTCGCACCAATCAAGTGCTAACCGTACAGGAGCGTAAAAAGCGGGAATTACACTGAGTCGTTCGTCAAATGCAAACAATAGCAAGGTCATACTTAAACGAAGAAAACAAAAAAAGTGAAACTATAAGGGTTTCTAGACCAGCGCTGGACTGTGAATACAGCCCAGGAATATGCTGAATTGGAGACCATTTTGTGGCACTTATTTTTTTTTATATTCTTGTTTATTTTTGTTTTAATGTGTATATAAAAGTAAATTAGGTGCAGAAAAAATTTGTCAAGTTTCTTTGCTTTAAATTGAAGACTCCTTACAACTCTAGCAACTACATTGACCTATGTAAAAAACACCACCTTCTTCCTTTGTACATGCGACGTGATATAGCCGATCTTACATATATCTTGGGAATTTCGAATGGCAACGTGGATTGTCCTGAGAGCAACTGCTCTCTAAACTGTCATTCAATGTTCCGTCCAGAGCTAAACGACATTTCCCCCCAATTTCTATTCCGATTGCGACACGTAATTATAGGCAGAACAGTTTTATGATACGTGCAAGCAAAAAACTGAATAAATTTACTAAAGGTGCGGATGTGGACGTTTTTAACAGTAGAATCCCTACTCTGAGGCGTGACTTAACAAATCAATTTTTTAAGTGAGTGTGCCCTAGTTTGCTATTTCTTTTTGTGTATATTTGAATAGTTTGTAACCACATGGTATTTTATTATTACGATGATTTAAGAGTGTAAACTGTAAATCGCTAACTATTATTATGTCACTAGTTGTGAGGACCTGTAATTGGCTTCATGTTATCTGAGTTTAATGTTACTTACGTTATTAATAGCTGTTGGTACTCCATATAATAAATAAATAAATAAATATTATGTTGTGTCACAAATAATGTACTTTCTTTCTTTTTTTCGTTCTAGCTTACTACGGAACCCTAAAAACCTGTTAAAATTTGATGACAAGAGAAACTATTTTTATTTTGATCAAGTTTATTACCCAGTGGTTGGCTTGAAAATTATGATGATAGTATTATGTTCGCCACATATACAATTATTGTAAATGTTTATAGTGACGTAACTAGAGGTATTAAATAAATGGCAAAAGAGATGCATTTATAAAGGTTTATTTCGGACTTTGTCATGGTAAAAATAGTTAGTTAGTTAAAGATCCGTAGAAGCTTTCATATTTATTTACAGATTGTATAAAAACAGGCATATAAATAAAATTCCTTTACTATACCTACAATACTATACCTACACATGTGAGAGTGTTTCAAATAAGTCCTATGACAAGTATTTTGAAAACCTCAAAACGGTAACAATATTCCAAATGATATTCACTTCACTTAACAAACACAATAAATTAACGCACGGGTAAATTCTCTAACAAATTGTACGATACTATTTAACAGAACTCATACTGAACTGACATAAATTCGAGTGTTTACGCTCGCTCTCGTTCAAACAGTGAGATTGTGCGAGCAAACTGCTTGGGGACTTCCATTCCAAATGTATTGCGAGAAGTCGGGGGCACGATCATTTTGAACACCATCTAGGTAGATAATGAATAGGATATTCTTACACGGTTGGAACTATAACATATACATACATTAAATGCTTAAATGAGCTGCCGCTGTGAGCTTAACGCGGATTTATTTTCGTTCACTTTCGATTACAACAATGGGCCATTTTTTTTAAGATTTAGTTACTCCCCGATTCAGAACTTTTAATAGGTACGAATCCCACATAGAATTGCGACCTCTTTCGATCCTGATAGGATATATAATGTGACGTAATTAGAACGTGTCGTTCTCTGAAAGCGGCCTTCTCAGAACATGACATCCTCAGAAAGTGGCATCTACCGAACATGACCTATCTCGAAAGGGACTTACTAAGAATATGACGACCTCCGCTTTAACGTATTTTTTTGGTTTCAAGGTTTTTTTTATTCCGTTAGCATTTTTCCATTATATTTTGTATGGGGTAACATCGAAAGTTAGAAAAATTTGGAACAAAACTTTTCCACTATTAAGATCGAAAGAGCCGTGAGTGAAACCTAAGGATGAAAAGCTATGATAATGGTTTTTCATCATTAAACTTTCTGAGGTGGCGGGACGACATGCATGGACCCGTACGCCACAGATTGCTCAAAACCGGGACGGATGAAGACTGAGGGGGAGGCCTTTGCCTAGCAGTGAAACACTAGGCTTCTTATTCTTTCATCTTCATTCGCTGTCCAACCTATCCGTCTCTGTAAGACAAGCTCCAAGCAAGTTTGCTTTCAAACACTTGCTTCATAAGCACACCTGCTAGAACCCATCCCTCTTCCGCGCGTATGCAGTGTATGTTTTTTTCGTAATCTTTACTCTATTACATCGTACCCACATTGAAACTTATCTGTTGGGCCCAATGATTGACTGAGAGAGAATGCCATGAGGCATTAAGCCATTTGTATTTCTTTTAACTGTGCAATAAGGATTTCTTTTAACTGTGCATAAACGTTTCCTAACTTAGCAGGTACTGTTGGTACCTTTCAATCTTATAGACATATCGATAAGACCGAAAGGAACAAACAATACTCAGCAGCTTGCTAAGTTTAGTGACAGTGATGAATCATAAGGTAAATAAATAATAAGTAAGCTTTTCGGACAAGACAGTTGAAAAAGGCGTTGGTTCGCCCACATTCGCGATCAACGGGAACACTGAACCTGCCGGTACTCATGGAATGTTCTGGAGTTAGAAACTTCGCGTCCGAGACAACTACTCGCGTGCCGTCCGCCATTTTGAACTCAATTCGAAGAGCGGTAAAACAGTGCAGTTGCAGATTCCACACGTGATGTTGAAATGCGAGTTTGGTGGGATTGTTTATTGATAGTGATATGCATTTGTGTTTCGCATAGTTTGACTGTAAAAAAATACGAACAGTATGCTATTTGAGCCTGTTACGCAACGTCAGTCAGTGTATGATGCGCACACTGCTTTATTTCATTCGCTTTAATTTATTAATATTGTACTGTGATTTCTATATACTTACTCGAGGGCTTTGTCACACTTGTGATTCGCAAGTGAGTTGGAAGCGAAGCGAGCGCGCAGCGAGTTCGTCGCGTTTCTTACGGGTCCCTTACGGGTTGCTAAGGGCGTGCGAGTGAGAGGTGCAACTGTCCCCTCGCCTGTCAAGGTTTTATGCTGTTCAAAACCGCCTGGCATTGTACATACTTACTTTGAGTCATTTATTTGAAGACATATAAAAATTTCGAGTATACGGGATAAAGTTTATATTACCTCAGCAACTGTGCGTTTTCTAATTGATCTGTCATATACTTCTGCTTATTGTAATCGCCTGTAAATTTTTTAAAGATGTATAATAAATCAACTTTATCCTATTAAATTTTCAAACTTACAGAAACAAGTTTTGAAACCCAATTTACTTAACAGTTCAAAAAATAAAGGGGCTGATTACGTGCAGGGCTGACACCTGCCAGGTCATGGCTATTGCTCTTAGAATGCCATAAACCGTAAGTATACAAATTTCTAACCTTACATGGAGACCGTTACTCCCAGCGTTCACTAGTTCTTGGACTATAAAGCCCTAACATTCGTCACAATCATATTTAAGTTACTTCTTATAGCCAGAGTGTTACTCCCTGCTCCCTAAGTCTGCGATTACAGGGTTGTCAACAATAATGGAATAATAGAAATTCATCTACTAAGGGAGTGAAATGTCACTGACCATTCTTTGATAGAAGTTTGATGGCCAGCAGCGGCATCATAGTAGCCACATCGCCAATCCGCTTGCCCAGCGTGCGGATTATGGTCATGGGATGATGAACTTCATACTTACATAAGGATCAGAGCTGCGCGTTAGTCTTGCCGGCCTCCCATCACGCAATTCACGCATCATGGATAAGTCATTAAAAATAAACCCTTCTAGAATTTCATGATTTTAGTGCTTTTCCATTATTTAACAATAGTATTATAGTTCCAGCACACAGCACGGGACAATATGAGTATAAAGCGGCTAGACATAAACACGCCTAACGACATTACAAGCCAGCGAAATATAATCGAATTTCAGAAACTGTCAGCAACTTTCTGCTTTTCCAGGGTTGTCGCTCACGAGTTCAAACTACTTGACGTGACGACGTGCGTTCCAATTTCATTTTTGAAGTCGTTTGAGTTGGTTATTTATACAGTGTCGTCTATAAATTTATTCACATGTCATAACGTATGTCCAAAGCACAAGGTTCATAATCGTTAACATGTTTTTGAAGCCGATCGTACATTTATAAAGGTACCTACCTCGTACAGTCACCAGCGAAGAAAAATTCTGAAAGTTCCATAAATTACGCATGGTACGAGGAATGGTAAAGCTTACAGAATAGGAACATATTTAAATTATACTTATTTCCCATATTTTACATGTGAGGGATCCACAAAAAGAACATGTTCAGTCCTTCTAAAAGTCAGGGCAAATTTGCACCATAATAATTTATATAAGTAAGGTTGATTTTCCTTTTGAAATTTGAATTGACTAGATATGTTATTTCCGTGGACCCTTCATATGTGTATTTTTACTAAAGTATAATATTCCCTTAGTTATAAAAATTTTAATATCGGCGTCAATATTTATTTCAACTTGTCTTATAATCCAGTTTATTTTATACATTTATTTCATAAAAGTACATTTGCATTAACATCAAAAGGCATACAAATGTTCACCAAGACCGTTCAAAAAGTAAAAAATATCGATACCTTTGGGTTCAATTGTCGTAAAGGACAAAATGCAGGTTTTCAGGAGAAGCAAAAAACTAATTTTTTTTTAGAAAACTGTCAATAACTTTATTGTTTTTTGTTCTTTATTTGTGACGTGTATATGAAAACAATGCAGATTGTTGGTACCTATCTTTGACCTGGTGTAGCAATCGTAGTTATAAGTTAAACGGTTTAGAAGTTAGATGTTGTAAAGGACAAGTCAAAATGCTATGTATGTCCTTTACACACACGATTTTTTTGAGCAATCAGAGTTGATAGGGTCGTAAATGACGGTCTTAGATAATTTTCTCACAAATTTGGGGCGTAAATGTAGGCGAAATGGTTCAAATAGCGACTATTCTCCGCTTATTTTGCTCAAAACACATTTAAACATTTATTAAAACGTAGGAAATATGGCGAATGAAAGCCGGATTAGAGTTGTAGTATATTTGCTCTAAATATTTAGTCATAACAAATAAATAGAAAACTTAGAAGTATGGAAACACTGTTTGTTTCAAAACTATATAACATTTTTGCAACAATTTTAAACTTATTGTTTCAGTGTCGCGCTGTCTCAATAGTAATTTAAACGTATAAGCTATTACTTCTAGCAGGGGAACACTTTAGAAGTTAAGTGTCATCATCAGCCTATATCAGTACACTGCTGAACAACTGTCTTTCCTTAGCCTATGCGTATGAACGCATTAGGAGGTAAATGCCCATAATCGCCACGCTGGGCAAGTAGGTTGGCGATCGCAGTACTGTGTCCACTATCAGGATGCAGCTGCCCATCATCAATGTTCGATAAATAAATGTCACTGACCACTTGAAACCCTTAGCCAACTCGTACCACGGAATAGTTGGGGTGGTGACAAATGTATTCTTACTACCGTCATCACATGGCAACATGGCAGGGTTTCGTAGTTTTTGTAAACAACAAACGCTGTTTAACGGTAATAGTAAAGTCTAATAAGCAACTGTTCAAGTAGTTCATGCTTATGTAATGTGACACAGGTAATAATTGTAAGACTTTACAACAAAGAAGAACTAGGAATACCTACGGGTTAAGTTCCCTGGTACTCAAGGCACAGATTGTACCTATTTCTAGAATTTAACTCCTAGATACGACTATAATGTCTTCAGATATTATTTTATTTCAACTTATTTCTACTGAAGATTCAGAATTACTGTCACACATAGGTATGTATAAACTAGATATTTGGACGGTGGCTGATTAGCTGATTACAGTTTACTGATTACCTTTAGTGTAAATACTACGAAAGCGGTCCCCTCTTTGATTTAAAAGTTGTCTAGATTATGTTGATTTGACATGAAATACTATTAATATATGTCCCATACATTTGTTGGTATGTGATGTGTACAAACAAATTTATGGTAATAAACAACAACAAAAATGACATCGGTCCTTTACCACCCGGATCATTCAATAGTAATTGTATAAGAAATATAAGAATTTAATATTTCGTGCCGGTCGTAAAGGACGACGAAGAAAAAACTTGTTCTTTAAGCCCAAGTTGGCCATAGAACTACATAAAGTAATCGTAAAAAAGTAAGGGCGTAAAGGACAACACATAACTTATTAGGTCACTTACAACACTATTTTTATTTGTCCATTTCCTTTACGACACAGATAATTATTTATAATAAATGAATTGATATTTACGCCCCATTCGCTAAGCTATTTTTGCAAGTCCATAGTAGAAAATCTTGGTCGTAAAGGCAATTTTTTAAGAGATATCGAAACTTTAACTATACAGATCGATAGCGCTTGAAATTCTGAACAAAACTGTATACATAACTCATTTTCGCCAAAATGTCCTTTACGACAATTGAACCCAAAGGTATCGATATGGTAAATATTATAAACAGAACCAATTAGGTACATTTTTTAATATAAACAATAATAAGATATGTTTTTAAATTGTTTGTTGACGTAAGTACTGATATTTTGACATTTACTGACGCAAACGTGCTGTTTGCAACGAAATGATTTCAAATCTCAATAAGCACAGGTGTCTCTTATGCCAGCAATCTCTTTTTCATTTATATATATTTTAAAATTCCATTGAAAATGCAAAGTAAATATAATAACAAACAATAAAAAATCCCTTCTGATTGGGGATAAAAATTTATGCAAATATTTCCCAGGGAGACGGGAACAAAACATCTTGAATGGACTTAATAAAATTCCTTTCATGAACGTCTGCTGTATTAACTAAAACAATTTTAAAATGGGGCTTGCATTCGCCCAGACTTATTAAAATTCATTCATCAGGTCCTGCAATTCATTTTACCGCTACTTTATTTATTTTTACGGAGACTGAAAGAAAATTGAGATATCAGAATTATCCCTGTAAATAAAGATAGGAATTATACTTGTTTAGTGTACTTCGACCAAGATTTAGAAATAATAGTAATAGATAAGACAGTATATAATACACCGTGATCTCTAATAACCCTAAAGATTTTAACAGTGTGTTCCTGACCACATTTAGAACCTATAATGTCGTATAAACTTTTCTGTATATCGCCTAGTTTCAGAGTTATTACCAATTAAAAAAAACATATTTTCTTATTGTAACTCGGTACAAAAGGTCATTTTAACGGCGTTGGTGCCATTATGGCGAATAGTCTCACTAACCTCATTAATAGATGTCAAAAAGTGGGAAATAAAACCTTTTCAAAATGGGGTTTTTGTAAAAAAAAACCTTAACACTCATTGTAAGTGCTAGTTTCATATATAACTTTTACTTTTTATGTTTTGAATAACAAAAAAAAAAGAAAGAAAATTTTTTTTTTCCTCAGAAATGACAAAACATATTTTTTGTTTGTTTTTACATGAAAAATACGTGGTTAAAATCTTTCGGGTTATTAGAGATCACGGTGTATATTGAATTTTTTAAATGCAGGGTTGCCAAAGCGTATGTTGCGGGTTCAATTTATGTCTTGGATCTTTCAAGACCGATTTGGTATTTGCTTTACTATAATGTATTTAGTGCATAATCCTTTGCCTTCGTATTTTAGTGGGAATGTCCGAAATCATATTGCGGTCAGAATAAGCTTAAGTATCCATTGTATTGAATATGATTGACATAAATAAAATAGTACATTACGAGACAAGTGCGAAAAACATGAAATTTGAAACGAGTGGCGATGTTTTAAGACCCGACCGATAGGGAGTGTTTTAAATCGACTCGAGTTACGAATTTCGTTTTTGCACGTATCTCGTACGACGTTTTTTAGTGCAGATGGCCCTCCGAAGTTTTGGACCTGACGTAAAATCACAAACTTCTCGCACTAGAGCCTAAAAAACACACTATCTGTACTAAAAAGATAAATTCGGACGTTTCCGTGAACATCTATACCTAGATGTTAATTTGGGTTACGCTGGTTTTATGAAAAATCATGCCACTTTATTTATGCCAACATATATGTTATCAATGTTTGTAGTTTTTCCTTTTAGGAAAGGGCTTACGATCACCAAAAAAATGAATGTTTAATTATCATAATTTTGCATAAAACCAGGGTGACTCAGGTCACCGTGACCATGGCAAAAACATACAGAAAAAAGTTGATTCACCCATCCAAATAACATACAAGCGACAACCCTAATAAGGACTGGAAACGTAGCTTAATAAAATTAAGTTTTGCAGCACCAAAACTAGGTGCCCCTACAGAGTGTAAGCTGCTGGAATTTCTCTTACAACCCATTCAATCCGGGAACTTTTATACAGGATGCTTAGCCAAGTTGCCAATCGCTAACGCTTGATAGCGTATAGTAGTTTTCTCTCTCTGTCACTCTTTCATATTAGTGCGACAAAGACAGTTAGCTGCCTTTCGTTTACGATTGACGATTAAGCGCTAGCGATTGGCAACTTGGCTAAGCATCCAGGTCTTAGTGTTGGTGTCCAGTAGCCGTATGAGTCGGCAAGTAAGGTTTACGCAACGAACAAATAGAACATGGAAGCTGCACGCCATATCTTGTTGTTATGTTGTATTAATATTAGAAGAAAATATTATTTTTGGTTATGTGTGGTTGCATTAGTGCTTACCATACCTCTTAGTTAAGCATAAAATGGATTTATCTGTGAGTTCCTATAATTGGCTTCTTGTTTATACTTTATGTCGAATGTCTTTGTAACAGCTGTAGGATCTCCAAATAAAATAAAACGTTGCTTTTAAAAAACGGTCCTGAAATTTCGTTAAAAGTGCCACCTCCTCTTCAATATATCACGGTAATGAATTTCTATACTAACTTATATAACTTAAACTGCTATTTAAAAATACACCCGGTCATGAATGGTTATGATATGAATACGGGTCAGGAGGATTTTTTTCATAGAAAATTCCTCGGGTCAGGAGGATTTTTTTCATAGAAAATACTAGAAACATGCAGATATATTAATTTTTAATATTTACGGTATAAATGGAATCATTTTTCACATCATATTGTATTGGAATATTCCTGAAATTTTCAACCAATCTAAGAAATACGTAACTTTACTGTCAAATGACTCCGAAGAAATATATAATTTCATCGTCATGTTTAAAATGTTCTTATTACCAGGTGATTATGTAGACTCTCTAGATTTTTGTAAGTAGGTATCTATAAATTAATCTAGCGACAGTTAAAATTTAAAACTAATTGATTTATTTATAAATTAGGGACAACGGTTCTAACCGTTCAATTATGTGTATTTATGTGTTTGATAAAAGAACTATGCTCTCTATATAATTGGCGCGCGTAGACACGTGAGCTTATCTGTTTAGCTATAATTTTTAATCATACATATTGTTTTATACGTATACGCAAAGATTGTGAAACGTTTGTTCTGGCGTGTAAGTCATTGAACCCATAACATGAGGTTTGCCAAATCTCAGCACCCATATCCGACCTCACATCCGTCACCAGGATTAGCATACCACACGCGGATACCATTCGCTGAAATTAACTGCTGTCACTGACTATCTACCACTAGATCGCCCATAAGGAATTAGGTATCAGCACAGAATTAGATTTGGATAGAAGAAACAAGTTCATTCATTTGTATGGCGGCCGAGCGTGTCAGATTTTGTACTGAAGTTGTTACTTGCCTATGATTTTAAATATGTCTCAGACCCTTGAGTATTCATATTTTTTTGTGTTGTTGCAATTAATATTACTTAAAGAAGCATTATTAATGTTTTTGTTCACTTCAACTTACAAAATTTGACGCCCGAAAGCTGCAAGCTGCGATTAAAGACGGACAACTCAGTGGATTTCACTGAGTTCATTTGACACGCTAAGTAGTAGATACGTTTGCTTGATCAATGGTATATATGACATCTGTGGATATCAGGGTACTACTCTCGAACAAAGAATCAGGATGACGTATCAATATAATGTAATTACAGCCACACAATAACAAACTAGATGTAAGTATAACAAAAGCTGAATAAAAGAGGCGAAAATCGTCATACTTTTGTGTAGTACTATTTATAATACTGTAGGTACTAACGGCCTCCAAAACTCTTACTTCATAGTTCATAGCTACCATAGCTCATATTATTCCTATACAAATGTGAAAATATAATCCATGATGGAGTTCAGATTCAATCTTTCTCGCTTATTGTACAATAATGTTACTAAAAAGACGAAAAGAGTGAGCAAAACGATTCCAAGTAGGTATATGTGTCTAAAATCCAAATCCACCGTCTACAATCTTTTCTGCTTTGCCTTAAGGTTGACTGGTAGAGAATGCCACATAGCACTAAGTTCGCCTTTTGTACATTCAGCTGTTCTTTTGTGCAATAAAGTCTAACTCCCTTATTCATAAACGTCTGCTAACTTATCAATCTGCTGATAATTGTTTGTCCCTTTTGCTCTTATGGACACATTGTTAAGACCCAAAGGGACAAACAATTATTAGCGGCCTGTTAAGTTAACAGACGTTTATGAATAAGTTACCCCCTTATTCATAAATAAATCATGTGTTTCATTAACGCAATAATGAACATAATACTATGTAGGTAATACTAAGCCGTGGAATGCTGCTGTTAAAGATTTGCTTTTGTCGTATAAGAAAAATGTCCTTAAATACCTTATAGTTCAAATGGCTTGTAACGAATCCGTCACTTGACACATCAGGGGTTAATTCAGGGTTTTTATCATCAAGCAATTAAAGAACAAGGTAAAACTAAGGCAATTAGTTAAGCAGGCTATGATAATTTGTAGACATTATTAGTTAGTTTTCAGTTATGAGGTGTATTGTGTACATACTGATTAATTTATCTAATGAGTGGTAATCTACGAATCCATTCTACATGGGTACCATTCTGCAAAATTAACCGCCGCTCATCCGCCGTACATTTTTCACCCAATAACCATTTCTGCGGATTTATTAGCAATTCGGTCTCGTCCCTATCAATGGATTCCTCGATTTATAGCATATTAAGAGGATTTTTATTCTATTACGACCATCGCCTGCGGTTATGCACGATCCTTGGCCATTTAGGGAGTTATTTGAGGTTTTCTTGAAAGTAAAATTTGGCCAAGTGTGAGTTTGATTCGCGGGTTTTGTGTGGCTTCGGAAATGTTTCACCATGAGCAAGTAAGCGACTAGCGTGAAATAATCATTTTAATTAAATCTATTTATGTTACATAGTATATTCTATCTCAACCTATTTATATTTATTATTGGCCGTGTGGTGACGAATATGTTTGTACCACCTCAACTCTTTCTGCGGGTGTCGTAAGAGTCGACTAAGAGATTGAAGTGTCACTGGTCATTCTTTGATAGAAGATTGATGATGGGCAGCAGCGTCATCATACTGGATACATTACTGCGATCGCTAATCTGCTTCCCCAGCGTGGCGATTATGGGCATTCACCTCCTAATGCGTCTATACGCATTGTTACCAGGGAAGGCCTACGTCCAGCAGTGGACTGAATTAGGCTGATGATGTGATGTGATGACGACATAAAACATCATACCAATATTTCAAAACAAGATCAAACAAAACAAATAGAAAATCCACTTTCAACTCTATTCTATTAAAGTATTGGTAATTGAAAACGACCACTGGTAAGACGAAGCTCAAGGAGATTAAAACTTTATAAAGTCTCCAGACTTTGTATGGAATCCAACCCGGGATTAATCTATTTCTGCGGTCTCCTCTTTGAGCACAATGGACTTAAATAATTAATACAATACTATCCACTATTGAATTCCTCTTACAATGTTTCGGTGGTTCGATGCAGTTTGTGAATGTTTAACAGTTTAGCCATTGTCAGGTTCCGCTGCAGTCGAAGTGTGGCTTATATGAACTTGTTGGAAATTGAGGGCTTTGCTCAGCTAGCATTCCTTATTGCGCATTTTAGATGCCGTAGCTCAGTTATGCTATGAAGTGAACCTATATGTGACTACCCGGGTTTTACCCGGTTACAAATTGATGTTTTCTAATCATGAATTGATTACAGCGCCCTCTATAGCAAAAACGCAACGGAGAGTTGTCGAATTTGCGGCCGATTGTGGTAGACACACGTCTCTTTGAGTGGCTTAAGGTTGTTAGTACCTTCGAAACATTAAGTACAGATGTCGCTAGTGATTAGTTTCACAATACCATTGACTAAATTCGCTGTGATCGACGGAAGGTAGTCTGGTGTAATTGGAAGCACGTTGGACCGGCAATCCAGAGGAAGCGGGTTCGAATCCCGTGACAACCAGAGTCTTTCGCAGTTGATTTTTTCTATGGTAAGCACATCTGTTACGACAATGTGGGGTTACCCGGTTTTTTTTTATGGAATAGGAGACAAGCGAGCAGGCGTATCGCCTGATGGTAAACGATCACCGTCGCCCATGGACACTCGCAACACCCGTGGTATTACAAGTGCATTGCCGACCTTTAGGATGAGAATACGCTCTTTTCTTGATGATTTGAAGAACGTAACGGTTTCTAAATGTATACTCAATCATTTCGGACCATAGGCCCGAAAAACATGTTCAACTGATGCTATAAAGCAGATTGTTAGAAATCTCCTACTATTTGTCACTGTGACATGGTTCTTTAGTGGCTTAGAGTTCCAATTTGTTGAGTGTAGGTACTTGGATAAACTAGTAGTGAAAATATAAATTGTTTCTTCACCTATATACCTATAAACAATCGTGTTTTATTAAGTCATTGCATACTATCAACTACAAATGACTCCACATAAAAACTACAAATTACATCAAGACGTTTAAATATCACACACACATAATATATAATTTCTTATTATCAATTGAACATATTGTGAAAACACAAATCAAATTATTTATTAACTAAATATTTGCAGTTAGGTGATCTTGGTCGTTTTTCTTTGGTATATGACATCTAATATTTATAATTTATATAGTATTAAGTAGTGTGACTACTGGAGAAAATTTAAAAGTACAAATCAAAATATTTAGTTAATAAATAATTTGATTTGTGTTTTCACAATATGTTCAATAGATGGCAGCACCATCTCTCTCTAGCTATTCTAGAAAACTGTAAAGTATTCTAAATAGGAGGTGCAGGCATGTAGTTAGTGCTTGCCCTTAGATAATGGTCAAAGGCGCCTAGCCTTGTAAGGGATTGCATATACCCGAGAAATTTGACCGGTGGTTGCTAAGACCGAGTGGCCGAGGGGTACAGGCATCAGCCGCGAAAGCTGAGTACGTGGGTTCGATCCCCACCTCGGACATAGGTGATCTTGGTCGTTTTTCTTTGGTATATGACATCTAATATTTATAATTTATATAGTATTAAGTAGTGTGACTACTGGAGAAAAATTAAAAGTACAAATCAAAATATTTAGTTAATAAATAATTTGATTTGTGTTTTCACAATAATTCAATAGATGGCAGCACCATCTCTCTCTAGCTATTCTAGAAAACTGTAAAGTATTCTAAATAGGAGGTGCAGGCATGTAGTTAGTGCTTGCCCTTAGAGAATGGTCAAAGGCGCCTAGCCTTGTAAGGGATTGCATATACCCGAGAAATTTGACCGGTGGTTGCTAAGACCGAGTGGCCGAGGGGTACAGGCATCAGCCGCGAAAGCTGAGTACGTGGGTTCGATCCCCACCTCGGACATAGGTGATCTTGGTCGTTTTTCTTTGGTATATGACATCTAATATTTATAATTCTTATTATCAATTAAAATTTACTGCCATTTCAAATACAATTCTTATTATATATTTTTCTATAAAATTATGGTACTACAAAATCATTAGGTACTTATTACCTACGTCAACAAACCGAAAACAGCATAATGAAATACGTTGTGATAATATTGGTTAATACTTACGAGTACTTACTGGTATAATGTATTATGTGTATAAGTAAAGTGATGTACTCGTATGGAAAATGTACGTACTTAAATCACGGAGCCCTTTCATTATGTACCTGTTGCATAATAATAGATTACATGCCAAGGCCATTTAAGTGGGAAATTTCTCGGATGACGTGTAATTGTCGGTTTTCCCATGTAACGGCCGAGGTGTGTATTCATCTATTTTTCTGCTCAACGGAGCCGGCAGGCGGCAACTTAGTTTAGTGCAGCGGCCAGCGATGTGCTGTTTGCCGGCCGGAGGCCAGAAAATTTATATTATTGAATGTGCGGCACTTGCACAAATGCACATCATCCCAATTATTTTGGCATTCTATCCACAGTTTGAACGACATATTCGCAAATCTCTAGAAATCAGTTATGAATGCGAATAAAAAACAATGATAGCCTAATATGATTTATGATCATGTGCAAATCTTCAGAGACACGCCACCAAGTGCCAATTTTATTATCTTTTGATGATCGCCTTAAACGTCAAGTATCTCTTCATAGATCGTAAATACCGAATAAAGTTATATTACTGTTTCAATACTAAGAAGTCTGAATTCTGCCCAAGGATGTAAGTATTTTCAGGGTTCCGTAGTAAACATGGAACTCTTATAATTTCGCCATGTCCGTCTGTCCATCTGGCCGTTAGTACTAGAAATCTGCAGGTTGGTACAGGTATATCTACATATTAATCACGCTGATAAAATACCTAGTAGAATAGCCTATACAAAAAAAATGGGGTTATTTCCTATTCTTAAAGAGGGGATGTTTTTTTTTTTATTATGCTGTAATATAGTGTGGGGTAACATTGGATAGGTCTCTTAAAAATAATAAGGGTTTCAAAAGAAAGTTTTATTCTAAAGTCAATATTTTCGAAGATCGAGAAAAAAGATGTGTACCCCCACCTCAAAATATTTTAACCCACGACCCACTATATTTGGGCAGAAATCAGTCATCTTAAAAAACTGCTTCTGATCTCTTGTCATTGTTTACAACCCATTAACACTAATGGGTAACGGTTCACTGAATAAAGCTCAGTTGGCTCCGATTCTCACATTCTACAGCAAAGTAAATACTAAGTTTTGATAATGGAATCCAGTTTCCCCTTTCGTTGGAAAAACTTCACTGCATCTTCAAGCAGAACGGTGTTATGTACACAAACTGGTGATAGAGTTAGAACGCCAGTTGAGAAGGGGGTATCGGATTACTGACAAGTTGAAAGTTAAAAAGTAACGGGGCTTTTCCGGGGCCACTGCATGCCGTACTTTCCAGGTAATAACTTTTAAAATAGTTTTTATTTAGATCTTTAGAAATACTCAATGCATTATTGTATAAATTTACTTAGTAATGAATGATCGTTTGCCAAATTTGGTCTATACTAGCTTGTACTACTTAGGTTTAACTATCTTCCTCCACGAAAAAAATACCCCTTTTCTTTTTCTAAGAGTCAGGCTATACCAAAATTTTAAATAAATTGGTCGTCGGTTGCGTCGCTAAAAAGTGGTAAGAGAGTAATAAACATAATTATAGACACACAGATTTACTTTCGTGCTTACAGTAAGTAATCGTTACAGTAAGTAATCGCCACGCTAGGCAAGAAAATTGGCGATGGCACTACGATGACGCTGCTGCTCACCATCATCTATAAACGAGTGATCAGTCGACTTCAATCCCTTATTCGACTCTTACGACACCCATTGGAAGAGTTGAGGTGGCAACATAATAAATGTGTTCTTACTGCCGCCACAACACCGTTTCCAGCAAACATACTTACTTACTGCGCTGGCTCAGCGACCCGAAGTGGGTCTTGGCCTCCAACACTCAGCTCCGCCAGTCCTCCTTATCTTACGCAGCAAATTTTTTTTAATCAGCCTATATTTGTGGCCCATTGCTGGGAAAAGGCCTCTCCCCTCAAACTCCACGACTCCCGAGTGTGTGCTCCCTCCGGCCAGTTGTTAAGAACGGCATCCAGGTCGTCCGCGCCTATTTTGCGGCATCCACTTGGTGGCTACGGTAGCCCACCTATCCGGATGCATGCGGAGACGTGTCCCACTTGAGCCTAGCAGTTTTCTTACTCAACGTCAGCAAACATAATTTTATCAAATACGAATGTCAAAATTTCTTGTCGTCATTTTCTAAACGACTTTTTCATTATCTCGGCTGTAAAGTCTTGCAAGTCACAACCCTCATTAATGGGTTAAATCAAATGAAGGACGACAACGCCCTCTCAAGACTAAAGTTTTGATTAGAAAGGGTTTAGCAGCCTTACCGAACAAGAGGTGCCTTACCCCACGGATGAGGTCAATATTTTAGGTGGTGTACTAGCAGGACCTAAGAATACTCCATGCTTAATATCAGCTCTAGATCTTCTTTTGTTTTAGAGTTATTCAAGATAATGTAAAATATACAGGGTGCCATTGAAAGTGGCATATTTCGTAAACTGTTCAAGTTAGATCAACCAAACAAAATTGTGTTTGATAACAATAAAATAAACTACAAAATGCATATTTTTAATCTGCATCTTGTCCTTAGTTTTCATAATAAAAAAAGGGTTTTTGTTTTTTTTTTCATATTTTTTTTTATTTCACACGGAGGTACACCTACAAAAAAAATATGCATACATAGCCACTAATGTCCACTATATACATAAATTAAGATATTTCCATAAATCATCGTGCGTCATGCCAAAAAAAAAAACTATTCCAGATGTAGTCGTTACTGGCATACAAATAAAGTACCAGTGCAGTGTGAACATAAGTTAGTGTGTAGGTACACAATCTCTTCTAATAAACTTATTTAGAATAATCAACGACGAAATGTCAAAACTGAGTCGATTGCTCAATAATTTATAGTTAATAATATAAACGGAACTATCTCTTTAAATGAGTTGATATAGAAAACAATTAGCCTTTTCTAATCTTTTATTATTTCAAACAGTGGACCTGTGCATAAGCGACAGTATAATACAGCTAAAAGCTGGAATTGACTATTTACAAATCTAAAGCATCTTTTGCCATATTTACATACACCAAAAATTAAAATACATTCGTCCGGTAAATACACTTCGACATCTTCCAAAGTTTCGAAAAGGTCCGATTGTATGTGAATAGGAATGTGAAAACAAATGTCGAAAACAATACTATCTGTCAAATGTTATCAACAATACAATACAATAACTCTTTATATCACCTCAAAGACAAATACAAAACAAATAATAAAATACATGTTTGAAAGAGGTAAACAAAAGGTGGTCTTATCGCTAAAAAGCGATCTCTTCCAGACAACCATGGGTAGAGGAGATAAGAAAGTAAAAGTTGATAGTAGGTGGTGCAAAACTGAGAAAAATGGTCTGATGCTAAGGAATATAAAAATAAACACAAAATACAAATAGCTATAAATATACACACATATATATATATGTATATATATATATATATATATATATATATATATATAGATACACATAGCAACGTTTGATATGTCACCGTCGATTATTCTAAATAGGTTTATTAGAAGAGATTGTGTACCTACACACTAACTTATGTTCACACTGCACTGGTACTTTATTTGTATGCCAGTAACGACTACATCTGGAATAGTTTTTTTTTTTGGCATGACGCACGATGATTTATGGAAATATCTTAATTTATGTATATAGTGGACATTAGTGGCTATGTATGCATATTTTTTTTGTAGGTGTACCTCCGTGTGAAATAAAAAAAAATATGGAAAAAAAAACAAAAACCCTTTTTTTATTATGAAAAATAAGGACAAGATGCAGATTAAAAATATGCATTTTGTAGTCTATTTTATTGTTATCAAACACAATTTTGTTTAATTGATCTAACTTGAACAGTTTACGAAATATGCCATATTCAACGGCACCCTGTATATTTTACATTATCTTGAATAACTCTAAAACAAAAGAAGATCTAGAGCTAATATTAAGCATGGAGTATTCTTAGGTCCTGCTAGTACACCACCTAAAATATTGACCTCATCCGTGGGGTAAGGCAACTCTTGTTCGGTAAGGCTGCTAAACCCTTTATTGGAAAATTGTGATTGCTCTTGACTAACATAATTGGTTGTAGAATTGATCAACATTTTGCTGGAGTCTTAATGGGGATATATTTTAGTCTTAGTAAAGATTTTTAGCTAAAGTTTTAAATTGAATGCATAAATTGTTTTTCACTCTTGACGTTTGTGGTACTCGACGGTATAGGTTAGATTTTGAAAGACTCGATTGCCTAACTGGTTGGTAGTGACGCTGATTTCGAAGCTAGGTTCCGATTAAAATGTTAGTGAATGTCTTTGTGTGTTAATCGCTATTATTTGGTTTTGTTTGTCACGATTATTGTCTGCGTATTTTTAAAGTAACTATTAATGCCTTTATGTACGTTATACAAGCCTTTATTAAGCTTTCTCTCGCTCTCTATCTCGAGAAAAACGTAAGGTTAGAAAGTTATGGGGTTATGGCTACTGGCCATCGCGCTCGCTCCCATATAAAGGTCCATTTAGACCAAATGAGCATTCGCTCATTCTATCCCCCACGCTACGAAATACGTGTTTGTTACACAAAACTTGATTCGTCGAAATTCGTTGATTTCGTAGAGTGGGCGATAGAATGAGCGAATGCTTGTTTGGTAAAAATGCACCTTAATCATCAATGCAAGCGCATCATCTAGAATGCATTACGCATCGAGTAAAACCTAACGTATTCTTTACTTTCCAAATCATAGCACGGCTACAAACTTACGTTTTGAAATGTAAATGTATTTTTGGTCGTGATTGTATATCGTCAGACTGCCATCGAAGGTACTGTTTTATAAGCAATTAATATTTAAATGATGAGGCTGTATAGATTTAATTGCTGAAACGAGAACCTTTCTGGCCTGAAATGATAATTTAGTATAGAAATCAGGCTACTTCAGGAGACAAGGGCACTGATGGTGTAGGAGTAAACAAATGTGAATAAATTGGTAGAGAGAACTTGGCCACTTTGGTGTACAACAGTTTATGAGGGTTAAGAATACAATTTTTCTGTAGAGACGTCTTTTTTACGAGAAATGGTTCATTTCCTGTCAGGTTGAAAATTCGAGGGGCCAATTTAATGACACTCGTTTTGAAATTCTTTTTTTGTAGTGTTCCGTAAAGTAATGTAGATTTGTCTTCAATGCTGCCGGAAAAAGTGTCATAGTATTTTTGCAATCGAATGAAATAATAGCTGCAGGCCTAGCTAAGATGCTATTCTCCAATTGTACGCGATAAGCGATAGGTAAATTAGGTAATACATGTAGGAGAATGTCGGATTCGTACTAAAAGTCACGTGACTATTCCCAAACATTATTATGCCTATCGTATACGATTGCACAATGGCATCTTATTTGCTCTATGAAAAATTTAAAAAATACAAAATTTCTGTAATAGAAATGAATGTATTATTTTATTTTTATCATGACAGAAATGTACTAAAAAACGACAAACAAAATATATCATATAATTATTAATCTCATGTATGTATATGATGTTTTTTTCTTAATGTTATTCCTATGGAATTTTCAATTCCTAAGCAGAACCATGTGTTTACCTGCTTGCCAAAGGGGTGTCACTAAATCACATCAAGAACGAAATCGCCCGCGTTTACCCGACGAGATGAAATGTTGAGTGAAATGCAAATTCAGTCTAAACCAATTCTGAGAAGGAATGTTACGACCCAATGCAAGGTTGTAAGGCCGTTTTACTGTACTAGTGAAGTAAAATTCATAATTTATAGCTCAATTTCCTTTTTACATTTCATGAGCTGTCTAGGATACCGTACGTTTGAAACGAGTCATAAATGTAGGAATTGTAGGATTACTAGGAGTTACGTTGTTTACAAGTTAGTATGTCATTTTATTAAGATTTATCTTATGGTAATATATGTGTAGCATTCACTAAAGATTGTGTTGTAAAAAACAGTCAAGCGCGAGTTGGATTGACGCACGAAGGGTTCCGTACCTTTATCAATTAATGAATTATATTGTCATATCGCCATTAAATGAACTTCTAATATAAAAACACACTTTTAAATGGGGTCCACAGGTGTAGTAAATATAGAAAGGTATACAAAATATCTCTGATTTGTAAAAAAAACATCGTAACGTAAGGGTAATGGGAGAATAGGTATTCACGCACTTAACCATAAATATATTATCGTAGCGTCCGAAGTGTTCAAAATATCTCTCTAACACGCTTTTATTGCCATAACGATAGAAGCCTGTTCAGATATTTTTGATCACTCCGGACGCTACGATATATCTGATGGCGACTTTCAAATAACAATAACCCTTTACGTAACATCGGTTTCCACAACAACTGTGCCAATTAAACTTTTTAAGCCAAATCCGATAAATTGCCAAAAACTTTCGCATTTTCCATGTAAATTGGAGAACCCTAATTATATCGGATTAGGTGTCTGAAATTTTATTATCAGCTCACAGCATTGAATTCGCAATTAGCTTGGCCTGATTAAAAAGTCGCTAAGATTTCATTACCGTAAAACCCTGACTATGGCACTGGTCTCACCGCGAGCTGCTAAGCTATGAACTATTGGCTATAAACACAAACAAAAGATACGCACTCCCGTGTAAATAAAAGGGACACGGCGATACTCGCCCAGCTATCAGCTATCACCGCCGGGCGAGTATCTCCATGTCTCTTTTTTTTACACGGGAGGGCGTATCTTTTGTTCGTGTATAGCCCATAGTTCATAGCTTAGTAGCTCATGGTGAGACCAGTGCCTATAATCAAAACGTTCCCAACAATGGTATAGTCACGTCTAATAATATGTATACATTTCGGAACGTACTCTGTCAAAGGCATAAGGATCAAAATCGTAGGAATACATATTATTAGATCCGACCGTACAAAACTTAATCGAACATATTCTGTTAGGTGTTATCGTTTTCATTATTAAATAATTACATGTTTTTTTTATTATCTGTCACAGGCACGCGGTCAATAAATTTTAAAAACGGATTTTAAATATATTATACTGTTACCAAATATTTAAATTAATCCTGTACTGCATTTAATAAGGAATGAATTAAAATAAAGCTATAGAAACGAAATATAACGCGTATATTAATTAATTATGTACCGATATTGTGAAACCCGAAATTCATGATAATTTATTGTCATTGTTTTATTTTCATGAATAACTATTGCCGTAACCGATAATAGTATTGAAGAATTAATTGCATTTAAATATATTCAATGCAGTTAATATTATTACTATTTCATTACAAAGGTAACTGTTTTTAATCGCTTTATACAGTCCATCTAAAATATTAGAGCGGCCACGGTGCTTAAATATCTGCGCCATAGCAATACTCGTACGCTCAGGGTGCTTAAGCCGCATTTTCACCTAGTGTTCTGAGCGAGCATTTGCTTGTTCGTGGGCTGACGAACTAAAATTTTGCTATATAAATAAATAAATAATAAATGTCTTGGGACATCTTACACAAATCAACCTAGTCCCACGGTAAGCTCAATTAAGGCTTGTGATGTGGGTACTAGGCGACGATATATAAATAATAGATAGATACATATAGCTACTTATATACATAGACAGCCATGACCAAGGAGCAAAATATTTGTGATAAATAAATACAAATAATGCCCTCGCCGGGATTCGTACCCGGAACCTCCAGCTTCGTAGGCAGGGTCACTACCAACTAGGCTACGGAGGCTGCTATATGAAATCCTGCTTTCGTTTGCCCAAGAAGGAGAAGGAACTAATACTCGCTCAGAACATTAAGTGGAAACGCGACTTTAGCCGCGTTGCCGTTAGTGATTGGCTTAATCGTCAATCGTAAACGAAAGGCAGCTAACTGTCTTTGTCGTACTAATATGAAAGAGTGATAGAGAGGGAAAACTACGATACGCTACTAAGCGTTAGCGATTGGCAACTTGGCTAAGCATGAAGGTCACTTTTATGTTTATTTGACATTTTATCAAGTATCATATCGGCTTTCTGCTAAAATACAGGTTTCGGACAGAATGGCATCCATAAAATTTTACGGCGACCATGAGATCAGCTATTTTCCAGTCATTAGGTAAAGGTTTCAAGGTCTTGTCGAAATGTGTTCAAATATGGATAATAATTTCCTTTGTAATATAGGATATTGCCGTGTGACGTCAGTAAGAATACATTTGTCACCACCCAAACTACTTCTGCGGGTGTCGTAAGAATCGACTAAGGGATTGAAGTGTCACTGATCATTATCTGATAAAAGATTGATGATGGGCAGCAGCGTCATCATAATGGAATGGACACATCACTGCGATCGCCGATTATGGGCATTTACGTCCTAATGCGTTTATACGCATAGTTAATAGGAAAGGCCTACGTCCAGCAGTGGCATCATAGGCTGATGATGATGGTAGGATATTTCCTTATTGTGGATATTGGGTCAAGTCAAAACTATTGATATGGATTAACCTCCCAAAAACGTACGTCCTGTGTACCTGTGTCCTGTAAGTATATATGTGTTTATTTATTATATAATATTAAGACTTGATTTTTCCGAGGTCAACAGCCTCTCAAAACCGTCCCCAAATGACGGTGCAACGACCGTCCTACCCTTGTGGGATGCGACCAGGCCACAGCTGCAGTAGCGGAAACGCGGGAGCAACCACACATACTCCAGGAGGAGTACCGTTTGTATATTCAGTCAGTTATATTAAGACACGATGGACAGATGACCCTAGAAGATCGACGGGAGACGTTGGATGCAGGTCGCTTTCAACCGGAGTAAGTGTGTGGAGGTCCAAAGGGAACGATTTCTGTTCAGCAGTGGACGTCTTATGGCTGAAATGATGATGATTATTTAAGACATCAAGTAAAAAAATATAAATATCGTACTTAAAATCGTTTTATTTTCGCTAACTATACCACATACAGCGAACAAGGAAATAAGTTTATCTGTTCTAATAAAAGTAATACGAAGCTATATAGTCCCAATATTTTTCCGTTGTCCAATTCATAATTAATAAGCTAAGTTCATTCATTTGCTTGAGTTGGCAGACTGCCAGAACCCAATTACCTTTTCTAGTATACTGGATAACATAATATGGACCAACTTGCGTTAAAACTAGCTAGAGACTGAGAGTATAATTACGATTTGTGACCAACGATGATTTAGCTCATTATTGACATTTTAAATGTTCTATTATTTGTATATAATTTATTTTGTATAATATTAATATATACTGATATGTAGTCTATGTATTGTTTGATAACAGTTACGTGTGTATTCTATTAATTTAGTGTATTTTTAATTCTTTATATTCATTGTACATCGTGTGAGTTTGTCTATCTCATCTTCTGGTTCTCCACTCAATGTCTCAAAAAAAAATAGGGATCAGTTCGCCTTTGTACCTAAATTTCTGTATAACTGTTTTTGTAACATATTCTGTGTACAAGAAAGTGACTAACTAAGTAAGTGAAAGACTACTACTACTACGATTTAGTGTGTTGTATGGGTACATAATGTATACTTAAAGATGGCACGGTCATTTATAGCAGTGTTTTACCCTACAATAAAACACATATTAAGCGAAACACCTTATTCGAAACCTACATTAATATTTGAGAGAGGCAATCTTGTTTACTATGACGTGACGGTTGCTGATTTGACTATACTCTACTCTTTTTACCCCCTCTATCAGTTTCCTGTTCATGCCACCAGAGTAGGGCGTGCCCGCTCCCTCGTCATTGGTTCTCAAATTTAATGTTTTATTTACACGTTTTGCAATGTTCCACCAAAACAGTGATATAATAGATATCACAAAAACTTACACAAAGGTGAAGTGAAGTGCAAGTGCTAAGATTTGTGGTGAGTTAGTGAAAAGTAACTGTGAGAATGGAACATTGCATTTTAACCGCCAGGCAGGATTATAAAGTGTAGGTTTCGAATAAGGTGTTTCGCTTAATATGTGTTTTATTGTAGGGTAAAACACTGCTATTAAGCTTCTGCACCGTTATTCGAAACCTACATTAATATTTGAGACCTGTCTGTTATCGCCTGGTGGCAAGACACCAATGTGAATCATGTGAAAACAATTAGGTAACTGGTAAAGTTACTGTCATATTTGTGTGTGATAAGAATAAAAAGGTTCTTTTATATTATGATATATGGATTAAAACACATAATATACAATAATACTGTTTATTGAAAAACAACTTTAGCATACAATAACACTGAAAAATAAGCTTATTTCAACTTAATCTAGGCTTGTATTAAACCTGAATACATTGTTACATATGTAATTATGTATCTACAACAGAACAGACCAAACTCAATTGTAATAATTAACTGGTAGTAAGTCCAAAATGACCCAATGTAAAATTCGATTTTTCAATTATGTTGTATTGTAATTATTATAAATAAATCAATTAAAAATGTATCTATTTTTTATTGATTAGGTACCCTTTGCTCCTAATCCATAAGATCTTCTTACAATTATTTTTCAAATTGAATAATCAACGGGAGTAAAACATTCAGTTACAGCTAAGATGGGTGCTGATTGTCGAATTTCTCTACAGCAAACGTTAGAAATAGTGTTTTGTGAGAGTCAGTTATCGCGAGCTAAGATTTCATCCAACGGAAGGATTTGTACCCAATTTTTCGAAGCTACTGCAGGATGCACTAGCTACCCGGACTAGCTTGGATGCCTGCGTCATTGTCAGACTTACAAATGTCACCATACCAAATAATATAGGGTCCAAGTCAATATATTTTAAGTTTTGAGTTAAATGCAAACAAATAACTGTTTTTAATTCAATATATTAATAGGGTTTCCTGATTTTGAGTTAAATTCTAGCCTGACTGTATTTAATTCATAATTCATTTATTGTATATAATTATGTGTTACACAAGGTCTTATTGTATAATAATAGTTCACATGAACCCTGTTTGGGTATTGGTAATTTTACACATTTAACTAAACTATACATAACTAAAATTAGATTCTTGCAACGTACTCCTTTAATGTACTTAACAGAATGTAGTAAATTAAGTATTAACATTTACAAAAACGTTAATAATTTAAGAGGCACAATCAGTTTTTGACCCAGAAATTGGCCAAAATATTATTGATGTATAAGATACAATACAATCGTTTTTATTAACAGATAGTAAATTAAGGTCATATACCCTATGACCTGAACAAACAACAATATAGAGGCAGGTTTTGAACATTCCTAAAAGCTATTTTCATTGATAGTACCACTTTTTAAGCAATTCTACTAAGGTACCGGTATCCCGTATAGGTATGTATTTACGTTGTTTACTTTTGGAGTTTCATTGGAAATAGCCTTTCATGAATATTTTACAAGTGTATGTGACGCTAGGTTGACCTGCAAATTAGAGTCTGTTAAGGTAGCAATCGCTGATTTGTACACTTAAATTTATGGTCGAATAGGACAAGCTTACTTTTTGATCCAGGTCAATTATTTATCTAACAAAATCGGCTGCTGAGGGTGTATTCACATTAACGACCACGAGCGACCACACGACCATAAGCACCACTTATACTAAGGGTGTTTATAAGTTTTTAACGATGATTTTCGCCAGTTGGAAAGTAATAAATTCTTTTGTTGTTGGGGTCAATTTTCTATGCTTTCTGTCCATCTCCACATTTTCCTGCTTCTAGGATCAACTCCTGAGCTTGGGACGGGGGATGACCTGAGGCTGTGTCTATCAGGGCCTGATCTAGAGCAAGTATTGTGAATGGTGGGGCAAGGGCTCGATTTTTGAGATCAGTTCTCCCAAAAAACTATCAGCCACCGGGGGGCTACGATCAAGTAAATTCCTACAGCTGTATTCATTGCGTGCTAATACTTGAGGTATTTAGAACGGTGATGGGAATATCCAAGCTAGCTGGTAACGCCACGTTCGACTGAATGCATTGTGAAACTGGGCTTGACCATTTGCCGCGTCCAGTGATACATAATTAGGCACTTCATACGCCCTTGCCGACACGAGGTGTACTTCCGGGCTGTCCCTTTCGAAAATATTTTCACTGTTATTATGGGTGGGAGAAGGAGATTTCACTCGGAAACGACAGGCAGGCGAGACAGGCGGTCTGCTTCGCAATCGAACTTACCGGGGAGATAGTGAATTAGAAAATTAATGTTGTACTGGTCTACTAGATGAAACACCTTGTAACATAGATTCGTTAGGGAGGATGACAGAGTTCCCCCTTCGTTCCTCAGGAAGGCAACTACCAACTTGTCGTCGCTTGTATTATAATGGAAGAGTTTGCTAAATAATGGCAACAACATTTTAGGGCATTTAGGATCGCGAGCATTTCTCATTGATTTGAATGGAGACTTGACTTTTCTTGTCCTATCTTCTTATTGCCCCCATCATTTTATATCCACAATTCATTTCAATTCAATTTATTTCATTGTTTATCCACAATGATAGTTCAAGCAGCGCTTCCATTAGTACATACTCGTATAGGGAATCGACAATATATGGACTGGTGAAGGATACTCGCACCAAATGCTAACAGGGCTCTGTGATTGAAATGGCCACGGGGTACTGGAAAACGGGCAAAGTTTAGGGAGCCCACAATGCTTCGAATTTCGTTTGTACAAGCGGATTTTCGCTTCAAAAACGGCATTTATTTTCAGGGCCAAGCATTTCTTCAATGGGAAGTACTTTTTGTTGGAATGAGGATACCAACCATTTTCCAAGTATTCTATGGCCCTCCGAGGGGTAAGGATAGACTTAACATGATTGACCTGCCAGCCCAAATGTTCTAGAATTCGCGCCGTTTTTAAGGCTTTTCGTAATAAAGGCCGAGGTTCTGATTTGCTAGGAGAAAAACGTCTAAATTAACTAAAACTCGAAAGATGTTGGCAACCCAATTGGTCAGAAATGACCTTAAGGCAAGTAGGTCATCGGCAGCTGTTAAAAATCAGACTTTGAAACAAATTCAGACCCGCTGGCTGCGACAGGCAGATGGAAATAGGCGTTTGACAGATGTAATTTTACTAGCAAATCTGAGGGCTGAATGAACCCTGAAATTCGGTGAATTTGCACCAACTTGAACTTTACGATCGGTACGTAAGTATAGAATTAAGATTTTAATTTTGGACGTAAAGATCCGTCGCTTTTTGAGATTAGGAATATCGGCGTGACATAAACTGGGAGTGTAATATATATGCTGGTTCTAGCACGCCTGCCTCAAAATTGTTTCCTGCATTTGGCAATGCTAACGGGGGCCTTAGGTAAAACGAATTTCTAAACGATTTAATCAATTTTATTAGTGAGATTGAATATTTAATGATTCTCATCTTTCCAAAAAAAAAAAAAAAAAAAAAACTGACCCGCTCGAAAACTGTTGCAGTCAGAATTTCCTCTTTTGATTAAATCCCTGCGTGGGAAGTTTTGACCTAGTCGGGTAGTGTTTTTATAGGCATTGGGGCCTTGGGGTCTCGGGCCCACGCTACGCTGGCGAGGCTTTCCTTGACCTTGGCTATTTGCAATTGTTCTGGATGGGCGAAAGGGATCACGCCAGCCCATTGGTAAAAAGTTATAATTGCCATGTGCAGGCAATTTTAAGAAAAGTCGAGGCATATTCATAAAGTAGTTTGACTCGTCATAAATACCCTGTGTGGGCCCTTTTTGAGCATTACTACCCAGATCAGCACTTGCTTGCGCCGCAGGCTTATTTTGGGATGGCATTCAGACCAGCGACAAAGTTTTTGTAAGAAAGGTCCAGGCCTATTCACGAAGCAGTTACACTGGTCATAAAGGCCCTGCGTGGGCCCTTTTTAGGAATAACTACACAGATTAGCACATGCTTGCGCAGCAGGCTTATTTTGGTTTGGCGGTGAGTCCGGCCAAAAGTTTTTGTAAGAAGAGTCTAGTCATATTCATAAATCAGTTAGATTGGTCATAAATACCCTGTGTTGGCTCTTTTTGAGCATTACTACATAGATTAGCACTTGCTTGCGCAGCAGGCTTATTTTGGGTTGGCGGTCAGACCGGCCGAAAAATATTTGTAATAAAGGTCTAGGTGTAGGTATTCATAAAGCAGTTAGACTGGTCATAAATGACCTGCATAGGCCCTTTTTGAGCATTAATACACATTAGCACTTGCTTGCGCAGCAGGCTTATTTTGGGTTGGCGGTCAGACCGGCCAAAATTTTTGTAAGAATGGTCTAAGCATATTCATAAAGCAGTTAGACTGGTCATAAATGCCCTGCGTGGGCCTTTTTTTTTTTTTTTGAGCATCACGACATAGATTAGCACTTGCTTGCGCAGCAGGCTTATTTTGGGTTGGCGGTCAGACCGGCCAAAAAGTTTAGGAAATACCACCGCGTTTTTGCAATAAAAGTTATGTGAGCTCGGGGTATCTTTCTTATGGACTCTTTGACACTTAGGCAGCGGGGGATATCTCGGATAAGGTCAGCGCGGTGACGACATGTTAGTTGCAATCATTACAGATATATTGATTTAAACTCTCACGATTATCACTCGTACCTATTTTAAGACCAGTATGTCGTTAAAACATCATTAGGGATCTTATAAAAAATACCCTCCATAAAAAAAATCTGATTTTATTTTCTAACGCCTGAAGAGACAGCTCATCAGCAGTACGAGACCATGCTATGAATGCGTCAAAAACATAAATTCTTTAATTAGTTATTTGTCTCGAGGCCTACAAAGGCCGGTTGGGAGCAGCAAAGCTTATGTACCTCTGAATCTCGGACGCTTGTCCAGTTTTCGGAGTCAAAATGTTGAACAGAGATTATAAGGTCAACATGAGCGGGCGAGTATTTTGGAACGGATGGTTCTTCTAAAACATCGTTAAACGCAACTTTAGTGTCAAACCATTTTCTTTAAGAACAGTGGGTTCAAATTTCTTTAGCCTTATATATATCTCGCCGCTCACGTTGCCCTCTAATTCATCTTCCCATTTGACTGAGAAAGGTACATTACTCATGGATTGCAACATGTCACTAATACAGTTTCTGGATACCGCTAACCTGTTTTGTTCTATGGCATCGTTACGCCGCCTTCGGCTCCCATGCCGGAGTAGGTATAGTCTCTTGAATCGGACGATGAGCTAGTGCTTGATGCACTAGATGTGTCCGACATCGTCATTTTGCAAAAACTCTGCAAAATAAAATAAGATTAATAACAAATTTTTATATTCGAACGGTAAAACCGTTAAGACTTGAAAATATATTTCACTTACAAATTCCATGAATTTGTGACTGAACCGTACGTCTCGGTAAACGAGACACCAATGACGAGGGAGCGGGCACGCCCTACTCTGGTGGCATGAACAGGAAACTGATAGAGGGGGTAAAAAGAGTAGAGTATAGTCAAATCAGCAACCGTCACGTCATAGTAAACAAGATTGCCTCTCTCAAATATTAATGTAGGTTTCGAATAACGGTGCAGAAGCTTAATAATATAATATTAGCATAATTAAAAACAGGGGTAGGTATTGCAAGAGTGCCAAAATACCGGGTATCAAAATGTACCTACATTTTAGATACCCCGTACTTTTACGTATATCCTTTTCTTTATTCTTAAGGCTTATCTAGAAGAGATTGGCCCTAATCCTTCCTTACTAAGTTGCCACTAAATAAAATAAAAACTGAACGAAAAGGCCTTGTGTAACATTCAAAAACCTATATCCAGAACATTACTAGTTCCTAAGTGAAACATTAATAATTTTGACGTCATTGTGACCCTGACCCACGTCTATCTAAGTAATAAAAGTTTCTCCAGACCTTCATACGCTTTTAAGGTAAACGCACAATTGAGCGGCATGACGGCTTTTCCCTGATTCCCCTAATCTTTACTGGGACACAATCACAAGCGCCCAATAAGCCAGCCCGAAAAATTCCCGGACCTCGTTACCTCGCTCACACAGTTCATAGATTTAAACAGTACTCAGGAGCGGTATTAGGAGTGTTTTCAGCGCAAAAAAGAGTGATGCGGTTTTGAATTAAATACTAGCAAATAAATGTGGTACAAGGCAAAAGAAGGTATAAAATCCTGTAAGTAATAAGAACGTTATTTAGAAGAGGATTTCTTCGATACATATTTATGCACTTGAGAGTAGGCACGTTGTGATTGTGTCACAGAAGACAACTAAAGGTCTTTTTATTACAAAATTACGTTTCTGATTACGTCTCCTCACGAGATCAAATTTCGAATAATGAGTTCCATAGAAGAATCAACATCCAGCGCAAAAAACTCTTAAATATAGGCAAAATAAAGTAAATTAGTTATATTGCTAAAAATAATTTTTGGCTGGCGAGTTCTTCAGTGGGGACCACTTGCCTACCGGTCAACGCAGTTGAGAATTGAGAAGGTTACCTATGGACTATGGGCATGAAGAAGGGTCACTATCAAAACAAAAGAATTAGTACGTATATTGGAAGTGCTCCATTGCGAATGCTGTTTTTACATGGATACTGCACGACCCTGGACATGTTGCGAACATTTTCAATTTCCGTATATTGCGTGCCGCAGGCGTGATTGGTTACAAGATGGCAGTATGTGTTTGAATAATCGGGGCTTACATAAAGTATGGACTGCGCCTTTGAAGATGGATTCATAGGAAATTACGTTATCTATAAGACTGGGATGGTATTTTGCGGGTTATTTGAAAAATTGAACGGATTTAAAGAGGATTGGAAGGATATCAAAAAGTTTGTTTGAGTTATGAACTGTAACCTAGCAGCAATATTTATATTTTTGATACAAGCTCTTTACATTGAAGTATGGAAGTCTTCTAGACAAACAATATCATAGACTAAAAGACACACAAACAAGTAAATCTGAGGATTAAAAGAAAATGCTTTCATCTTTCAGAGATGAACTTTAATACCTATAATTACGTCAGTTTAATGCAATAATTATCTCAAAATTAAAGTTTTTGATAAGTGTGTTAACAGTGATTGCTTACGACTCTGAAATGTGGTAATTTACTATGGGTCTATCTGCTTAAAAATGCATAAGTTGCTGACTCTTTTTACAGTCGGCACGTAAAATATTGTCTTCCTGGTAATCCCGTCAGACCGCTGCACAGTTGGTGACAACCCAGGTTAATGACCTCTGATTAGATTATTATTCCTTAGTATTATAAATCAGTATTATAATGCGACTCCGAACCCCGTTGCAACTCTGTATAACCAGAGATCTGGATTACATGGCTATTCCTAGGTCTCTTGTCGATGGAAATACTATTTCTAGAAATTTCTGTGTACGAAATGACGTAATATGCATTTTTCTAACATATTATTACTACGTTGTAGAAATTAGCAGAGGTGTACAGCCGCAGAAATAGATCAAATTATCACTAATGAGACAAGATAACAACTACGGAATAGTGTTCATAAGCTTACAATAATATTATTGGACATAGGATACGTCATTTCTTATTAGAATCAAATAAAATTGCCTTCTATCAGTACGTATTTCCAAGTATCATTATACGTTCTTAATCATATTGAACGAATGAATGAAAGAAATGTGATTGAGCTATTAAGACAAAATACATTTACCAAGTAAAATACTTAACCTAGAAACAGCTTGTAGTTACCACGGCAACCTGCCGCGATACCAAGTTACTCCGCCTCCTTGCAACCTTCGATATCATGGTGAGCTAAACAAATGTTTACAATACAATGCTTGGTAAGCATGTCGATAGATTTTATGAAAGCTTAAACAGGTAGCAATGGACTTTGAAGTAGAAGGTATGACGAACAGTCCTAGTTATTGAAGGGAGGGTCACGCATCCGAATAGAGGTCAATTTCACGGGGTAGTGACGCAGGGATTGTCGATGTATTGACATGATAGAAGTTTATTCAGAGGTCGATTTGAATGAAAAATAAAAATTTGACGTAGTGCTTATTTTCTGTTATAGGTTTTTTTACTATCCAATTATTTTACAGGTTATAAGATTACTGAACAGTAGATTCTCGACCTCGTAAGGCCCATTTTATTTTTAAAATAAGTGAAATAATAACCCATTGGCCTAAAAAAGGACATTTTATTTTTAATTATGGGCCCTACAAAATAAAATTCATATTTCTTTGAAAAATATGACCTCATGGACCGTTGTGAGCAAATTTTGATGTCCTAAAAATAGGACGTTGGGCCTTACGAGGATAAATGGAAAAATATAATACGAAAATTATATCATTATTTTATTAACTCAATATCTATCATGCCAAAAATTTCATAACTATTTTTTTTACTGCACCCAAATTTTTATTGATAAAAACTTAATATAACATGATTAATATAAAGTCACTACGAAATTGTCTTATTGCTCTTGGAATATAAAATACTTCTAGTTTACATCTAGCCATTAAGAAGAGTTTTGTAAATCTCTGTGGAACTCTCTGGCTGATGCTCAATTGGCTGATGATAATGATGATGATATAAATCTTTGTTTCAGTTCCCTATTTGCTGCTGAAATGGTAACTACACGGTTATCACATTACTTATATTTATTCCTAATAGATAAGTTTATTTTATTATACCGTACTTGTAGTAGCGGTCAGCTCAAATTATATAAGTTGAGTATAATTTTAATGCCTTAACTTTAGAGATTATGAACTCCTTTTTGTGACTTGCTTGGGTTCCTACGGATGTACCTGAATAGAACTAAACTAGTGTGAGATATCTCCAACCTTCTACGACATAAAATGCAATCGGAACCCCCATTTATCTCACTAGGGCCATCAAAAACTTAACCCTGAACCGATCAGCAGCATTCCCGAACATAACCCATTACAGGCATATGGCAACTTGGAATCGCTTTTACGTGGCCATCTGATCATTGCCATGGCTACGAGAATGGAAGACCAATGTTTGTTGAATCTTGGTTTTTTGTTTGTATATTTGGTTACTCACATATCTTATACAAGGAGGGATGTCTGAGATGACTTTAGAGCAATATCGCAGCATACCAACCACAGATGTCATATATACCATAGATCAAGCAAACGTATCTACTTAGCGTGTCAAATGAACTCAGTGAAATCTACTGAGTTGTCCGTCTTTAATCGCAGCTTGCAGCTTTCGGGCGTCAAATTTTGTAAGTTGAAGTGAACAAAAATATTAATAATGCCATATAAACATTAGTAATATTAATTGCAACCCTGAAATTGAAATTGAACATTTATTGCTTGATTATAGGTAGGGTACAAGCACCAGTAGTCAGCCTTATAACGCCTTTTTAAAATGTGAACGGTCGGTATTTATTCAGGATAAGTCGGATAAATGAACGGATCTAATCGTTACATCAACTGTTAATTACAGTTTTAAAACGAAATAAGAAAAAATATAACATGATACCTTAAAGTATCGATAATTTAGTATAAACAAAAAATGGCACTTTTTCCCAGTACTCAGCCGCCAAAATCCAGTATTCAGCCTTTTCGTGCCCAGTTCTCAGCCTTCGTATATTACTATCATAATGAGATCAAAATCAGCAATTTCTATATGAAAATCAAAGATATTAAATATAATTCTTATTCCTTATACTTAACTCTTTTAAATCGAAGACTAACGGCATGAAACCCGTTGGTCGTACGTAACAAAAAATATTTTTCAAGCTCACAGTATGTATATTATCTCCTTATTAATATTAGTATTAATTATAATCAATATAAGAATATTCAAAACTTAAATATAAAAATATCAGCCAAACCTACATAGATCTAATGTTCATTTGTATAACCGGTCGTATGTAACAGGTCCATTATTTTCCGATAATTTAGTGTTTTCTTATATTACTAGTCCTCAAAGCTGGTTTAATGAGAGTAAAGTAATTTTTTGGACACAGTATCTATGTTTGTACTTGAGGAGGCTGCTGACATCGAAATAAACGCAATGTATTTTGTTAAGTGAATAAAATGGCTGTGACTATGACTATGACATTCTCCTTGCTGGGGAGTTAAACAGGTTCATTACATTAGAAAGAATCGTAATTTTTGAGCTCTTATCACACATTCTTTTATCTGTCTTTGATCGGGTTATATCCGTTAAAACTGCATCATTTTCTGTCAAACCTGATGAATCAATTGAAAAATCTATTTTCTATTTTCTTGTGCTCTTTTTATTGATTTTACTGGTGTCATTCTGGGTTTATTTTGTGTTTAGTTTTTTTTTTGGTTACAGTTTCTTTGTAGCGTTGTTGGGTTGAAAGATATTTCTGTTTTTTCCTAAGACAACAGTTTTTTTCTTCTTTATAAATATCTTCTTCTTTTTTCTTTTTGAATCGTTGAATTGAATAGGTGCTACATCATCCATCATATTTAATCTAATCATAATATTATATCGGTGGCTGAGTACTAGATCCGCGAAATCCAGTGGTCAGCCGTGATAAAAAATAAAATCAAATGGGGCCAACTACTGGGTTTTATATCAAATTGAATAGGGCATGCCTAACTAAATTTGAAAATTTAAATTTAACGGTCGTAACGGTATATAACAATAAAAAATAAAATATTAAATGAAGAACCCAAAGGTCAGCCCCCGGTGGCTGAGCACTAGATACTTTGTTGAAAACTAGGTATCCAGTAGTCAGCCCCCTAAATTTATTAGTTAGATCATGATATTTCTACACAAATATGGAGGAATCGAATAGATAAACTAATAAATAAACGAAACATTTACAGAAATCAATAACTTTTAACATCAATATATAGTTTTCTTCCCTTTTAAGTGAACACCACGTGCAGTCAAAAATATGGCGGACAAGACACTATCGCACTCGTCGACGAACACCACCTTGTAAGAACGAATTTATTGCTTTCCCCGATCCCTCACTGCACTTGCCGTGCTACGTATCGACAAATTGGGAATCAGAGTTTTTATTTGAGTATACGCGATTTGTTTATTCGAATAACCATCCAATTCCCGACCAATAAACGACTGAAAAGGCTGACTACTGGTTCCTGGCTGGCCACTGGAGCCGTTACCCTATACAAAGGGTTGACAAAGTAGTTATTTTGGTAGGACCACTACAATCTGCCTGTCAGGCGTACAATATTTGAATAACTTAAACTCTACATTATAAACTAAATATTTACACAATAATATTTACATTACAAGTCATGATTCTTCTCTGCAGTAAAGTAAAGCTTTACAGTAGAAAAGAAGCACCACAAGTACCTACCTACACTTATCTCCATTAAATTATTACACTAAGAAGCCGTCATGGTCTAAAAAATCGTTTATATCATACGGCATTAAGTTTTTTAATAATTTTGTTAAGGCTTTTTTAAACCCCTTTATTTCTTGGTCTTTAATCGAATCAGGTAATTTATTAAATAATTTAGTAGCCGTTACATATATACTTTTGTTATAATAAGCCGTCTTTACAGAGTTTTTCGGAAGAACTTCATATTTATTCTGCTGATTCCGAGGCCGGTTCTTTTCTACAACTCTAAATTAATTTAAATGTTCTTTAACGAACAGGCATGCTTCTAGTATAAACATTGCAGGTAGGGTTAAGATATCGAGCTTCTTGAACTACCACGCTAGAGGCTTGCAACTATCACGTCTTCTAGCTCTGGCTATCGACCTGACACAATTTTTCTGCTGAATGAAAACATCATTTTTATTTGAAGAGTTCCCCCAGTGCAGTAAATCATACCTTAGTATTGATGAAACATGTCCATGATAGGCACATAGTGCAGTATTTTCAGAAGATGTTATGGATATTCTCCTAAGAGCATAAACATACTTACTTAAGTTTTTGCATATATTATTAGTATGTGCCTTCCAGTTTCCGTTGCAGTCTAGTGTCAGACCAAGAAATTTTATTTCTTTTACTTCTTGCAGTGAAGTTTTATCATATTTTAATAAAATATCTTTGGGTGTTGACTGTGGTAAGTAGAACTGCATATATTTAGTTTTACTTAGATTTACAATGAGTTGATTTTCGGAGAACCATTCCATTACATTATTTAATGCTATATTAAGTCTGTCTTGATAGGTATTGATATCATTACCTGTTACTAGAATGGTTGTGTCATCAGCAAAGAGAACAGTGCGATTATTAGTGACATTTGGTAAATCGTTGATAAACAACAAAAATAGTAGAGGCCCCAAAATACTACCTTGCGGCACTCCTCGTTCTACTGTTCTTGTCGTGGAGTGGGAGATAACTTCTGATTTATTTTGTTTATCAATCCGCGTTATAACTGTGTATTGCTTTCTATTTTCTAGATACGATTTAATAAAGTCAAAGGCGGAACCTCGTATACCGTATCGATACACCTTGGTTACCTGAGACGTATTTAAAATCATAGGCAAGTAACAACTTCAGTACAAAATCTGACACGCTCGGCCGCCATACAAATGAATGAACTTGTTTCTTCTATCCAAATCTAATTCTGTGATACCAACCATAAATGTTTGGAAGAAGACGATTCGACGCTGCGTCAACATAATAAAAAAATTTAAAAACCGACTTCAACCGATTACTCTAAGATCCCCGATTTGTTTCCATCATTGGTTTCCTCAAATCCTATTTTCGGAATTCATATTCTTGTAAATGAATGAAAATTACCAAATGCGCCATACATGTGCCTACAACATTTGAAGAGATCCCTCGATTTCTCAAAGATTCCATCATCAGACCCTTACTTGGTGCCAACGGGACCATCTCGGGGTTATACACGTTCGATCACAAAAAAAAATTAAATCGGTTCACGATTCTCGGAGATATCGGGTAACATACAGCAAAAAAAAATCAGTCGAATTGAGAACCTCCTCCTTTTTTGAAGTCGGTTAAAAATCATATTTATATGCAGTAAACGGCCATAAGAAATGCACATCGGTTCTTGGGAAAGAGACTCGGCTTCATAGAGTGTTTTTATGCAACATTGTTTGTCTCTTTCTCAATAACCGATGGGCATTACTTATGGCCGTTTACTGTATGCAAAATTAACAGAAAATTTTAACAGTAGTATGTTACAGGCTTCACAGCGAAATCATTAATTGTCATTTGGTTTACCATACCACGTAATAACAAATAGTTACTACACATACTACACTTAACCTTTAAGTTTCCATCCATTCCATGTATAAATAGGA
>JALPQI010005533.1:0-73401 GCA_025490895.1 Thaumatotibia leucotreta
CCCGTCGCAGGCACATCGTTCGACTTATCGCGAACATCGGGATCAGGATCGCAGTTAGACTTACAGTCTCAGGTACATGCTGGTCGTTTGCGCCACTATTTAGCGGAATGGCGTTTGTTTACTGATGATCATTTTATTTTATCTACTGTATCGGGATATAGGATCCCATTCTTAACTAAACCGAAACAAATTTTAAGTGACTATCCAAAAAGGATTTTTTCTAAAAATGAGTTAATTACAATTAAGCAGGAGTTAAAACATTTAACGGATATTGGTGCAATTAAGAAATGTATTCCTTCTTCTGATCAGTTCATCTCGGATGTCTTCCTAGTACCGAAAGGTGATGGCACTATGCGCTTTATTTTGAATCTTAAAAAATTAAATAAGTTTGTGCGTAATGAACACTTTAAGATGGAAGACATTCGAACGGCAACAAGACTGATTTCTAGAGATTGTTTTATGGCTACGATCGATCTCAAAGAAGCTTATCTATTGGTACCAATTCACGAATCTCACCGTAAATACTTACGTTTTTACGCTGATCATATTTTGTATGAGTTTAACGCGCTCCCGAAATGTGTTGGGCCGAACATAAGCCGTAGGGCTTATGTTCGGCCCCACACATTTTCACAAAAATAATGCAACCTTTAATAGGTCACTTAAGGTCACAGGGCTACAAATCCGTACGCTACCTAGACGATCTTTGTTTATTTGGTGACACTGAAGAGATGTGTAGGAAAAATGTCAACTATACTATTGATTGCTTGACTAGACTTGGTTTTGTAATTAATTACAAAAAAAAGTAAGATTACACCTTCTACTTCTTGTACATTTTTAGGTTTTGTCCTGAATTCCAAAACTATGACCTTGGAATTACCTGATAGTAAACGACAAAGTTTATCAAAACGTATTTGTAATATGTTGCTTACAAAAAGTATAAGGATTAGAGACTTTGCGCGTTTCTTAGGATCGCTTACCGCCGCGTGTCCCGCTATCGCTTATGGCTGGTTATACACTAAATCTCTGGAACGAGTTAAATATTTGGCACTTGTAAAGAGTAATGAAGATTATGATTCTTTTATGTCCGTTCCAAATTCTTTGACAGCTGATTTAAATTGGTGGAAGGAAAATATTTGGTCATCTGTAAATCCCATAAAACAATATAAATATAAAATGGAAATATTTACAGACGCCTCGACCACCGGTTGGGGTTGTGCATGTGATGGTGAGAAAGCCGGGGGTTTCTGGACTCCAGAAGAAAGCTCTAAGCATATTAACTACTTAGAACTATTAGCGGTGTTTTTTGGTTTAAAGTCTTTTGCTGCAGATTTAAATTGTTGCGAAATCCTCTTGCGCGTGGACAATACCACGGCTATATCATATGTAAATAGGATGGGGGGTATCCAGTACCCTCATTTAAATTCAATCGCTAACAGGATCTGGAAATGGTGTGAAAAGAGGGAGATTTCAATATTCGCGTCATATATAAAGTCGTCATTAAATGTAGAGGCCGATAGCGAATCCCGTAGACTTAACGTAGACACGGAGTGGGAATTGGGAGCCTATGCGTTTACAAAAGTGACAAAAACGTTTGGTGTGCCGGATATTGATCTTTTTGCTTCAAGGATAAACGCGAAGTGTCATCAGTATGTGTCTTGGAAAAGAGATCCATTCGCTTACAATATTGACGCGTTTACGATAGAGTGGAGTTCGTATTTCTTTTATGCGTTTCCGCCATTTGCGTTAATATTAAAAGTATTAAATAAAATTGTAACTGATCAAGCGACTGGCATCGTAATCGTACCGCAGTGGCCCTCGCAACCTTGGTACCCCCTGTTTAAGGCTCTATCAATTACTGATATCTTGATATTGTCCCCTAATGAGAACCTTCTTTCTTCACCTTTCAGATTAACACATCCACTCCATCGTCAGCTTTCCCTGGCTGTGAGTGTGTTATCCGGGAAGCCTTCATGAGGCAAGGAATACCTTTAGATTCTGCAAATATTATGCTCTCTTCCTTAGCAGATAATACGAAATCTCAGTACTCTTCTAGTTTACGGCCATGGTGGAATTACTGCAAAGATCGTAGTGACACTCCGTATGATGTAAACGTCCCTTTGCTATTGAGTTTTTTAACAGAATGTTTTAAGGCTGGGGCGTCTTACGGAACTCTTAATAATCATAGATCAGCAATTTCTCTGATTTCTCCTGAAAGTGTTGGACAGGATAAAAAAATTAAAAGATTTTTTAAAGGGATATTTAAATTGAAACCTGTGTTCCCTCGTTACAATGTTACTTGGGACCCGTGTAAAGTTTTAGATTTCTTACAAACTATTCCAAATGATACTACTGATTTAGAGAAAATAACAAAAAAGGTTATTATGTTGTTAGCGTTAGCGTCGGGCCAAAGGACTCAAACGCTTTCTTTGATTAGGACGTCTAATATTAAAGTTTATAATGATCGAATAATAGTTACGGTATCAGACTTGATAAAAACTTCCGGCATCGGCCGTGCTCAACCCGTGTTTGATTTGCCTTTTTTCAATCAAAATGTGAATATCTGTCCTGCGACAGTATTAAATAGTTATGTATCATTTACGTCTTCCCTTAGATTTAATGAAGATCGTTTATTTTTAACTCATAGAAAGCCTCACAGAGCTGCTTCATCTCAGACTATAGGTCGATGGATAAAGCAGACTCTGGAGGCCAGTGGCATCGACACTAACATATTCGGAGCCCACAGCACGCGGCACGCTTCAACTTCTGCCGCAGCGCGCGCTGGCGTTAGTGTCGATGTTATAAGACGCTCTGCTGGTTGGTCTGGGCATTCAACCGTATTTGCCAACTTTTATAACAGGCCAATTGTTGATTCAAACACAAATTTGTTACCATAATGATATGATGTATGGAAGTTTAATTTAATACGTAACTGAAAAAGTGAATTAAAATATAGTTCTTTTCTCTTTGAGATATTTAATGCGTTTATCTTTTTTTTTTTTTTCTTTTCTACCTTTACCCTTTACCGCAACATTGAAAATCTAAACATCTACCTTGTGAATGATAAATCTCGGAGAAGAAGACAAGATAATTAGATGATCAAACGAACTTACCTTAAGTGAAGTTCGATCTTAATTATCTTGTCTTCGCCGAAGAGATTTAAGGACCCTCCCACCTCTATTACCTATTTTTCCCCAGAAGTTCAATGTTGCTGTTTACTACTTTATCTCTAAAAATAATGAGGCTGCTACCGGGAACGTGCGGAGGCATCGATGGGTGAAAGAGACGACAGTCTAGTTTTTTCTCTTTCTACTCTGAATACTTGTGCGTTGGGTTGCTGCATAGCTAGACAACTACCTTGTGAATGATAAATCTCTTCGGCGAAGACAAGATAATTAAGATCGAACTTCACTTAAGGTAAGTTCGTTTGATCATCTAAATATGATCGAAAGTTTTCTAAGCAAAGCGATATACTTTAACTACAGTTAAGTACGTTTCAATACATGGGGGTTGAACATATTTTATAAACTCCATTGTTATATGTAAGTATTACACGTGCGCTAAGACGCAATAGAACAAGAGATAATAAGGTAAAGTACTTTTTTTATCAAGGGGCTCACTATCGGGTACAATAAATAAATAAGATGGATGAGTTTATGATAACCTGGAGCTTACGCGCACGGTTGATAGCACACGATAGCGAGCATGTAAACATTATGGCCAGACGAAAACAAAGCTGTTGCGTAACCACACTAATAAGTTATCGTCCGCTAATGCTGCATTAGATAACATGGAAGCCTAACAGTCTGCCAGAGGCTACATTACAATAGGATGCCAATTGACTATTGAACGAACTATGTATGTAATTTTAAATATAACACTGATACCCGTAAGTTTCATTTTGTAAAAGTCGCGAATTTTACGATTGTTATGGTTGTATTTGGACAGTTTATTCACATTTCATATTGTTTACTTTGCGCGCCTCAAATCAAAATAGTCTACATCAAACGCTGACAGTATAAACCCCTCGGAGCGTCAGGCCGACCAGAGCTTTTAATTCCTACTTTAAAATCACTATGAAATACCGAATTTTAACAAATAATACCTACCCCTTAGCCGTCTTCGTTGGTCGGGTCGGGCGGGAATACGTATTGTGGCATTTGTGGCATCAAAACAAAACCAAACTAATAGGGCACAGTCGCTAGCATTTATTGCCCTAAAAAAAAGCATCCGTCTTTCCCACATCCTCGTTGTAGGAGTACCTTTCGCTTCTAGGTATTGAAAGTATACGGAAAATTAATCATCCTTGTAAAAAGATATGATTAAATGCAAATGAACACTTAAGGGTCCTCAATCCGTAAGCAGAATGCGATCGCGTGACAAAAGGGGGCTAACGCAATTTCCTACAAAATCTTCAGAAGCGAGCTTAATGAGTCTAAAAGAGTGACCTTACATTCGCCCAAAGTTAATTACCAACTCCCACACTTGTTCGCAACTGGGTCATTTATTGATTATATTGTCAAGCAGTAGAAGGTTGTGTCAACAAACTGGCAATTTCACGTAATACGCGTAGGTATTACTGAAACCATATAACCGTGTAACATGGTTACGAAAAATTCAGAAGTAATTATACAGTCCACTTATTTTATTATCATAATCCTATCTTCACGTATACATATCGTACCAGATATCGCATTGGCAATTCTTTAAAAAAGCTAGCTTCGAGAAAAAATAAAATTTTCATGGAGTTATTCGGGCGCCCGGTCTCATATAAATCTAAAAAGTTTTTCAAATTTTCCTAATCAAAATACGAGACTGAAAGGGTCCTTAAGCGGATCACCTCTATATTTGTTACACTCTGTATAACGTTGATCCCTGACTAGCTAGGCAGCTTGGTTTGTCAACGTTTTGCAAATACATTCTTTAAACAAATTCTCATGCCCGCTTTCCACTGCGAGCGGAGCAGACGCATTAATGGCTCCGTTTAACTTTCACTGCTGCTGTGACTCGCAGCCGTCAACTGAATACTAGTCCTTAGGGAGCGATGAACGTGAAACGGTGCCATTAATGAGACCCCTCCGCTCTCAGTGGATAGCGAGCATCAGGATCCTATAGCTAACTCCAAGCAACTAATATTATGCTTATAATTTACTATACTTTTCAAATCATTTTTACATTTCCATGTCCACGACCACTTATATCATGACAAACGGTCTATGAGTTGTGTCAATTTCAATCAGAACTTCATTTTATAGTCCGTGGGCTAGTCGGCCTGAAATTAGAAAACGGTATAATTTGGGGGTACCAAGTGTCCTTTTTACAGTAGTTAGACATATTCATAAGGATGTTAAAAAAGTATGATAGACATCTCAAAGTGACTACAATTCATTTAAATATTTTTTATGGGTCTTTTTTTTAATACCGCTAACAAGTTATATACATCAAATGAAAGCTTATTAAATACACTATCTTTAAAAATATATATATATTTTCTAGCGTCATGACTACTATGTAAAAACACGACACAAAAAAAATCAAAATCACGAAATTTTCATAAATTTGGTTATAATTAATTATTGGTTGGTTTTAGCAATATGGTGTATATGCAAAATATGAAGCTTACAGATATGCCTTTAATTTTGTTCAAGAGAGTAATTAGATATATTTAATAGTTCTCGAGATATACTTGATTTTGTAAAACTTGAGATCCACCATCTTTGATTGGCCCCCATTTTTGTTAGGTAGCACTTATAAATGGCAATCTTGCATTTTTGACGTTTTTATAAGCTTGTCTAACAGCCGTGAAAAGGAAAATTTGTACCTCCTAATTTTAACCATACCTGTCATACAACGGAAATCTTGAAATAGCCCGTATGCCTATTAGCTACCGCTTTGAGATGTCTATCATACTTTTTTAACATCCTTATGAATATGTCTAACTACTGTAAAAAGGACACTTGGTACCCCCAAATTATACCGTTTTCTAATTTCAGACCGACTAGCCCACGGACTATTTATTATAAGTGTTCTGCACTTGAGGTTGCAAATTCAAGCGGACGAGTTTGCAATAATGCATATTAATGGTTTTAAATGTGTCAATGTATTAGCCAAGCCTTCCATGCACGCTATGCACTATATGCAGTTTTGCAGTTAGTTATCGATGCAACTATGTAGTAATCATTGAATACGCAACATATTCCATGTTATAAGTGTTTACCCGTTAATCATCCCTGACCTGCTTATCCGGATGCTATTAACACCAACATTATAAGATTACCAGATGCGCGTTTGGAAAGTCCCGATAAAAACTCAGTTTAATATTATTTTACGGATTATTTAATGGCAAGTATTGTATATAATTTATTGTACCTACAATAGTAGTGACGGCGTAAAAAAAATCGCAAAATAATTGGATTAGTTCCATAGAAATTTGTTTAGTAACTAATTAACTCTTTAATGCATAATGTATCCAACACTTAGCTATCTTACATAAAATTAAATACACTACGCATTTGAGACACTTCAGCGATACGTCACTGTCTAAATGTCACATATGTAAGGAAGAAATGTGAGACAGTTTAGAATTTTTAATCCAATTCCAAACAGTATAGCCAATAATATTTAAGGTCTGACAAATGTATTCCTACTGCCGTCACCACACGGCGGAAAATAACACATTTATTGAAAAATCCTAATTTATAGATTGTTGCAAAGATTTCCGAGAGATTTTATAAATTATTGAGATGTTAAGATTAATTTTAAAATCTGTAGTACATACTAAAAACTGCAACTGCCTGCAAGCATCTGCAACCGTACCATGAACTGCCGCCACGTTATGAATGCTTACTTAAGTACTTTCTATCGGGTTCGCTCGCTCGATTACGAGAGATTACGATGTGTATTTTTGCCTGTGTTTTGTGTACAATAAAGAATTTACATACATACGAGAGGGATGGATAGAAAGTACTCATGGTAAGCACACTGGTCATCATGTTTGCCATTCGTGATCACAACTCGAGCACTGCAATTATTGTCAAGCGTGTCGCTGATTGGTAAGGCCAGTAATGTAAAACACGTTACCATCATTGTACTTCTATTTATGCACCTAAGCTGTTGAATAAACAGCGTGTGTATCTTTAAAATAAGGAAAAGATAAGTGTTATACATATACAATGTCAATACTTACAGGAAATGACTAATTGACGGACAATATGTTGAATAAACATGATTACTGAAACTAGACTGGTCAATAAATCATCTGTCTACCAGTGCCATCGCGCCATAAATATCAGAAGAACATATTATTAAAATGTTAGTAACGCAACAGGGCGGTTAAAATCGGTAGCTTCTTTTAAGGGTTTTTTTTAATGTAAAACGCAACCTTCTTACACAAATATGAAAGTAAACAATTAATTAAATAATCTTCATGGTGCTTCATAGAATCTAGTAAATAGTAGTTCATAGAAATTGGTAGCAATTTCACGTATGATACCTATCAAAAAAATATCGACCCTTCTGAAACTTCCGAATACCCCAAAAGCTCACAAGCAATGGAAATGCACTTATTTTTTGGCATCCCGTATAAACAACACTAGGGGTTAATAAATATCCCGACATGTACCACAACATGTTGCCAAAGAGTCGTGTTTCGATATTTATGGCCACCTTGTTCGCTCCAATGTATATGACGGCGACTGCGCAGACGCAGGTCGCGTCGATATCACACGGTAAGGTTAACTGCAAGTGCATATAACAGCTTGAGGGAACAAAGATCAAAGTAATATCTTCCCAATCACACCATGATGTGTTCAGATAGCGACAAGACATATTCAAGTGGAGATTTATTTTCGGACATGAGGCCATTAAACACCAGATACAGTTTATGGCATACGCTGATGGAAAACACGCCAGAGGTTCTGATGGGTCCGAAGATTTTAACAGTCAAGGCCGAGTTATATATAGATTCGCGTTCGCGTTAATGTATGCTTTTACGCCACACTTTTCAAGTACGTACTATCATTTTTGCACTAGTGGAAACACTAAACGGTAGAAAAAAAGATTGATGTGTAGCAGTCTATTTCAAGTGTTTGTTTTCTGATACTCATACAAAGACGAAATAAAGTTTGAAAAACAAAGGAAAGCGTTCATAACATTAGTGCCAATCGATAATACTTAGGTATTGATAAGTAATATGTGCCACATTATTGTTTATAGATTACGTAATGACCAATCAGGCGACTGAATAAGGGAATTAATAGAACTTACATTACATAACGGAATCTATTCGATAATCAGAACTAGAAAAGTAGAAACAACTAGGCGATTCTAGTACCAGAGTACCAGGCAGTTAATGTTTGAGTCACGGCACGTTCCCCATAAAGCCAAGATTAAAAAACATGTTTGCAAAAACACTGCTGACCTTGAAAAACTCGATTCGCGAGATACGAGCATTAAAAGTGTATCGTTACGTAACTAATGCAAATAAACGGTGCGGGGAATTAAAGAAATATCTAGACACTGGACTTTACTGTGGCTCAGCCAAGTTCGAAAAGCATAACCTATGGTGTATACAAGGACACGTCCCTTTTGTCTTTTGTGCCATTGTAGTTCAGACTTAAGAGTTATTAGATAAATTACCGAGAGCTTGGAATTGCATATGTAGTGGTATTGTTTGTTAACAATGTATTGTGTGCTATTATTTATGTTTAATATCGACTCTTAGACTAAGGTACATAAGGTTCAACCTTGAGATAAGAGTGTTACTTTTAGTAACACCACTACAAATGCAATTTCAAGCTCTCGGTAATTTAATTTATATATACTAAAAGTGCTAAGATATAATTTTTGTATGTCTAAATTCTTCATCAAATAAATTTACAATAATTGACAGAGCCAGGAAGAATTGTCATAGGACTTATTCATAGGAAATATTTTGTTGATATATAAATATATCATAGATTACAACACAACATATGTACCAAAAATATCAAAAGTATAAAAAACAAGCGCTCTTATCCTTAAAGAAGAATAACTTTTAAATAACTAAAATTTATAATTTACAGTTTTGCAATAAAAACAATGAAAGTTAATAGTTAACAATTTTACATTTACTTATTGTTTTGACACCTATCATGTTCAAATTATTTAAAAGAAACAATAAAATATAACTATTTTAATTTCTATTTATAATTTGCTAAGTATTCAAAGGTCAAAGAGATCATTCATTCTCGAAAAGACTGCATGTTGTTTGTTTACTTCCACTCTTAATCAATAATCATATTTTACATATTGCATTCTGTATTTTGTCGATATATATCATGTAGAATCGGAAATCGATAAACGACAAGTCCCTACGATAGTTCAAAAGTGCTACAATAATACCAGGCTCTGGACAGTCTGGACTAATAAGAAAAAAAATGCTAGAAAAAGAACAAGTAACTTGTATTGGGATATTATGGATATCAATCGTTCTTTCACCGGTCTCTAAGATCAACAAGTCCTATCCCTCAACTTGGCCTATTTTACACATTTCTTTTAGCGGAGTACATTCAATTTGTATTTCAATTTGTGATAAGATAGGGAGCCTTTTGCGCAGCAATTCCATTTGCACATGGAATGTAAACAATAGATAACGATTAACGAACAGTTCGCGCCCGTAGCAACTGAGGAGCCTTGAGGGAATTTGGCGTTGCTCGACCAAATAGTACCCTCGATACCTCTGACCTACATTTGAAAATATTTTCGGAGCGATGCGATCTCGACAATGGCATTGGTTACAATCTATATATTTTCCAGCCTCAGTCATTGAAACTATCAATACTTCAACGTTTAAATATGTCACTGTTATATACGAAATGTTTTCGGATATTATGTAAATGCTAAGAGAGAATTATCGGAATGTGGTAATGCGGCGGTAGCCAATTGGTCCAAGAGTGTTATCAAACGGTTGATTGTGAGTTCCAACGTGTAATTTGCTATAGAATATTGGGCCTTTATGTATTAATTTGACATACTTAACTCGTTTTTTATGACAAATGTGACTTAAGCGTACCGGTTTAATCCTTGAGCCTTAAATTTAGGATGTCAAGAGTCTATTTCAAATGAGTTGAGGAGAAGATCTCATGGCGATATTTATGCTAATCATCTGTTCTATCACATTTGACTAGATAGAAGTTCTATCTAGTCAAATGTGTGGTTACAAGAGTTACATTCACTACGTTTTGGCTTCTTTCTGTTATTTTAAGTACGATATTATTCCACGACCACTAACCAAGAAGGTATGTAAATTGTAAACAGACTATTCAACAGTCATTAATTAAAACGTATTGCGCAGTAGGTACTAGCGGTTACCGAAGTTATCAATACGAATTACGAACATAATAATTAAAGCGATGTTCCTGTTAAAAATAGTTAAGTAATTTTAAATGTATAACGAGTCACATGTTTATGACCGTGACCTTATTATAAAATTAGAATTCAAATCAAAATTAAATCAATTATATGTTTCTTTAGATTAGCTGATACACAGTAAATCTCTCCCCTAAAATAAAAATGCGTAAAAAGAACCATTTATCATAGAAACAGATAGTGCTTCTATGGAACCTGTCAAAATTAGATGAATTGCTTTATACGCGCATCATCTACAAGGATGTTTCATCTTACGTTTACTTAACCTAAATTGCCTAGAATTTTACGCGTATCTTCCATGAAGCGCCAAAATAGCGAGCGTGCAAATTTTACCAGAATTTGAGATAACGATAATTGAAATAGTTCTCGTCTCGTAATCACAGATGTTCTTGAGATGTTGTTTATGAAATCTATCAGATTCTATAGGCAATCAAGAATTTAATTCAACACGGCAAGCAATTAATAGCAACAAAGCCTAGGTAATTGATAATTGATTAGGAGTTGGCTATAGTCAGGCTATCGAAATATTTACTAATATACTCAATTACATAACTACAATACCAGTAGTAGTAATTAACAAAACAAATACAATAAGTAGGTATACCTACCTATTGTTGATATGAAACGAGTACCTACTCACTAAATCAAGCGCGATATTCCCAGACGCAACGCTAAATTAAAATAAATAAATACTCATATAAACACTAATGAGTGGAAGTCACTAAGCCCTTATGTAATTTAGTTGTTTACAACTCCGATATAAACAAGAAGGCTGTCAATGTGTGCAAACTGGGTCAAAGCGAGCCGTGATTGTGTGCATCAGCTGACGGCCGCGGAGGTCGTTGCCCCCTAGCAACGAGGCCGACGACCCCCTTACATCGCATCCCCTAATTGGCAAGGTGAATCGCGGGCTGTATTTGTATGTAAATGCATACAAGAGCGTTGCTAGGCAACGGGTGAATTTAACCCTTTAGTGACTGAATCTGAATACGAGTACGTAGGTAATTGCCACTTTACATTACAGGAAAACACTTCTGTATCAATTGAAGTACGTTTGGGAATTAAATATGTTGATATCAACTATAATAGAAATAGGCAATGGCTATAAGTATAATTAAATATGTGATCAGTTAAGTAAAAACGTTCCACTTTGTAGTTTCCCATAAGGGCGCTTGGACATTTAATTTATACCCATTTCTGTCCATACGGTGAGGGACAAAATAGTACGTTTTTACTAAAGCGCTCACATATTCAGAATGAATTTGTATAGCTGGATTAGCTGGTCGTTCCTGATACGATACATAAATGTACCTATATAATATTACACGAACGAATATGTACTACTCCTCAACATAATCAGTCATTCAATATGGATGACATACCCCTTCTCCATGCTATGCTATAATGTCTTTACGTACTTCATTTGCCTTTGAAAGGTTGGTATAGTAATAGGTTGTCATTACTAGTTATCACCTTGATCTATGATAATATTGATAATGCACTTCTCACGATCTATTCCATGAAGTATGGTCTATGGTCTTATGTTTGGTTTGAGAGCGGTACAATTTTGCATATAATTATCAGTATTATCATAACAAGTAAGTTAATACCCCGCAATCAATTAGCATCACGCTTGGTCAGTTTATATTTTGAATACTATGTAATGTATTTGTATGACGTCTATTATTTATAAAAATATTTTTTTATTTTATTAAGTTGGTATTAATGCTTAGAAAAAAAAATCTGTTTAATGTTTGTACATGATCGATGTTCAGAGCATAGAAGTACATAATCCCAGTTGGTTGGTTGTGTAGTGATTTATTAAAAGTCGGTACATTATACCCAACTATCCCGTGATTAGTAAAATAATCAGATTTATTTAACAAATGCTGGTTTATTTAATGGTTTCTGCAACACTGCAAAGTCGGAACTGCGCAATTGTGCATAATATTCATTCATCTTGAATTATTCTCTTAACTAATAAATACATGAGTTTCAATGATATTAAAAAGCGTGTGCACTATGCAGGAGACATAATTACTAAATGTCATGTGGTCGACTTCACATCGAATAAGTCCTATATATAGGTATATAAATATGTATAATACTCTTCCAAATGTCCTACATGCTAATCGGACCCAGGAAGAAAAATATCTATGCCTATAAACATTCATTAGTAAATATTCCTTCAGATAGCATTAGAAGCCACTTTGGAGCTGCGTACAACGGCATAAAACTTTAACTATTAATACCGCCCACACAAATAACTAAAACGATTAGAGCCCCCAGAACAGTTTGGAGCCTAGGTCTACGTCATCGCATAGTATCCCGCTCGTTCTTGTTCAGATAGAGAAGGAGAGAAGACTAGATAGTGTCGAGGGGTCGAGCAACTCTAAATTGGCCTTCTGGTGCGCCGGCGCAGATATCGCAGCCGGTAAACACGCCTGCGTTCTGTGGAGCACGTACGCAGCCGCAGCGGCCTCGCTTATATTTTTAAAGGGAGCTGATGAAGAGGAAAACAAAATGTAAAAATAATGAAAGTAATTAGTAGAGCTTGCAAATGTTACGGGTAAAAACAAAAGTGCAGTCAGAGTCACTAAAAATGATAGTAAAATATTATTTTTGTTAGTACATAAGTCATGTGAGCCTGTTTAGTCAACGTTTACCATAAGGACGCTTAGACAGGTAATTCATAGAAACGTACAAGCTAATTCCTTCCTTTTGGTTAAAATGGGACGTTGTACTATAATGTATACTTGTATAGGCTTACAATTATATATATTATACGGATTTGTAGATTATTTTGTCTGTTTCCTTCAATAATTAGACTAACAACAGTTACTAAGTACTTCTACAAGCCCTAAGTCGATTACTGGTAAAAGTGTCGCCAGTTTCTCTTCTAAGTCACGTGATTGTAAATAAATGTATTTTTCTATTTTTTTTGTTTTAATCTTTCAATTTTGTGTTGGATTCCTTGATGTTCTGTTCTGCATTTTATCAACTAGGCGTTTGTGTTTAACCCCTAAGATAAATATTATACTCCCTTTAATTTGAACATGAATGTTAATAAAACCTCTAAAATCTGACATCGAATTCTAAACTATTTGATAAATAGAAATGTTTAGCCTCGTCCTGCCCGTCATACTAAGTTTGAGCTATTGAAATTCAAACCGAACGAGTTTGAAAATATAGTCGCTTTTCTTTTGTTCTACATATTCTAATATGTCCTTTATAAATCACATTGGGCAGGACGAGGATATGTCGCAGGCAGATTGTGGAGTCGGTAATTTTATGTTCTGGCGACCATTTTTACAATAATACGACTTGGAACTGAATCTATTTTAAAGCAATTGCTAATTATTAGTAACTCGTATAGGTTTACGCCGCGATTAACTGATTACATTGCGATATAGCCAAATTTAGCTGGGCATTTCATGACGTATCTTTATTTAAACAGATTATACCTATGCTTAATCATCCAGTAGGCTTAGCACAGGATCAGTGCAACAATATGTCGCCCGAGATAGACTATCCATCCATCCCTCTTTCATTCATATAGTTAGTAAAAGATGGAAATCTATCTCGCGGCGACATATTTACTGACGTACCAATCATGTGCTAAGCATACAGTTCGTGTCGTACAGACATCGACAATGTTGTGGTTACGAATGTAGGCTGACCCTATTCCCTACTAACATTAGCACTATTGAAGTATTGAGATTGACCCATTGAAATGTAAGCGTAGTTTATTTTCGGATTTACATTTATATATAAACATAGACGAATGAAGCACTATTTGTTTTGAAGATCCTATTGATATGTACTTAAGAAAAATACCTTAAGAGTATTCGGAACCTCCATTTTCTCGGTAAACTTTATTAAGAAAAACAAAATAATCGGTCAGATCACGAAATGTTCATTTCTACGATCCATCTATATGTCTACAACATATACGCTAAGTGCGTAATGGGCGGCCAGGTGATAAACAGAATATTTTCCGACGGATCGAATGATGTTTATTGGCTGCCGGTCAATATTGACTGATGGAGTGATGGCTGATGGCACAAAATTGACTGTTCCACCGAAAACCACTAGCAGACCGTCCGTGATTGTTATTGCAACGAAATAAAGTATATCTTAGTACGAAAACCAGCGGCCATGATAATACGAGTTATTAGGAACATTAGACGGTAAATATTAGTTTAAAGGACGAATTAGGGCAATATCGTGATCTTCACAAGGTTACACATACAATAGGCTTAATATAAATATTGAGAGAATTAATCAACAGTAGCAGCGAAGGCTTGATTGGAGAAGTGTAAATAAAAATTAACGAAACCCATTTTAAAAGTCAAAAATTTTAAAACTGTTTTGATACAGCCTACAAATCGTCTAAGGTGCATGCAGACCAAAAGAGCATTCGCTGTTCTATCTACTCTATGAAATTCGATCGTTACACGAAACGTGATTCGTTGATTTCGTAGAGTGGCGGATAGAACAGCGAATGCTCTTTTGGTCTGCATGCACCTTAAGAGTCATGTCATGTTTTTACATCCACCGCTATTTTTTTTCTAAGAATGAATAGCATTTTCACAACACATCACATCACATTATCAGCCTATCTCAGTCCACTGCTGCACGTAGGCCTCTCCTACTAACTATGCATGTGAACGCATTAGCAGGTAAATGCCCATATTCGCCACGCTGGGTAAGCGAATTGGCGACCGCAGTAGTGTGTCGACTATGATGCTGCTGTCTATCATCAATCTTCTATCAAGGAATAGTCAGTGACATTGAAATTCCTTAGTCGACAGTGTCGACACTTATACACTCGACACAATACTCGTAGTATTTTGTGATAATCTAAATAAAATCGTTCGAAAAAGACAGTCATCATAATTATTATATATAGCTTCAATTTAAATAATGAAAGTAATCTCGAGATCTTAATTATTCTATCGGAATTATGTAAGTAGGGTGCACCTGTACCTACTGTGCTGATTATGAAACAAAAGGTGTTTGCCCGCGTACAATTTATTTTATAGGACTTCTTTTTTTTCTTTCATTAATGAAGACAAAGAAAGCATAAAAGCCGGGACTGTAAATACCAATGCATTTCTGATAAACCTTAAGCTCCATTAACTAAGCTGTATTAAGCAGTGTGGACTGTGGACCCAATGTATTTCAATTTAATATGAAACTCCGAGAAAGTGATAAATACTGAAGACAGTAACTATTGAACGAATATAGTATAAGACCAACACTTGCTGACAGAAAATGTATTGAACCTATGACTGGTGACAGGATTACTCAGGTTTGAGTTCTTAGCCGCTAAGCCGTGTGGTGACGGCAGTAAGAATACATTTGTCACCACCCCAACTCCTCCTGTGGGTGTCGTAAGAGTCGACTAAGGGATTGAAGTGTCACTGACCATTCTACAAGATCGATGATGGGCAGCAGCGTCATCATAGTGGGCACATTACTGCGATCGCCAATCCGCTTGCCCAGCGTGGCGATTATGGGCATTTACCTCCTAATGCGTTTATACGCATAGTTAATAGAAGAGACCTACGTCCAGCAGTGGACTATCATAGGCTGATGATGTGATGTGTGATGTGAGTTCTTAGCGGCAGCTGAGGCCTTAAATACCTACATGCATATTCATCATCATCTCAGCCATAAGACGTCCACTGCTCAACATAGGCCTCCCCTCTGGACCTCCACATGTACCGGTTAGATGCGACCAGCATATTGCATATTATGCATATTGCATAGTAGAAAAGGCACACTCACAAAGGGTCAACACTCAAACTTGAAATCCGTTGGCATCAGTTATAAAAACATACTGCCATGGCCATATTGGCCATACCGTGGTACAGTATCGTGTATCATCTAAATATTTATGCTTTATTGTTTTGATATTTTTTATTAAAACAAAAGTAGAACATTTTTTTTTAGGGTTATCAATGAATACACACGTCGGAGATAGTACCTTCTCCGTGAAAACTATGTTCCGAAAGCGAGGTGCCCGATTTCGATTTCGATACCCAAAAACCCGGGATAAACTAGTTCTTTGTTAGCAAGATTTATTTTCTAACAGTTGTTCCTTCTTGCGAGGTTTCAGTCATAGGTACCACTGGCAATATAGCCAATGGTGACCCTGAGACTTTTAACAACCCGTAACTTTGTTCAATAGCATTTATTTTTGGACGAAACTTTGCCTCACGTTAAATAATGATTGTAAACGAGCGACCAAAAATAGCGAAAGACAGAACACTCGTCTGGAAATAAACTTAAAAACGGGTGGACATTGTACAGTCACCAGCATAAATATATGACGGTGGACAGCCGTGCAAAAATATATGATCCTCCATCGGGAGTAAAAATATATGACGTCACAACCACGGTAAAAATATGTGATGTTTGGTGGCCGGCAAAAACATCGTTACTGTGTACCTGCATAAATATCGGATCGGGTCGCTTAAAAATATTTGATTACATATAAAATGCAAAGTTATGTGATCACTCTTATCGGCATAAATATCAATCCATGGCGCAGCAAATTCATCGGTTGAAACGGACGGCCTATATATCTGACACGTTAGGAAATCAAAAATATGCAGCCAATCTGCAAAAACTAACCATACTAAGATAGCATAGAGCCGTAAATTGTATGAAGTGATTTGACAACTCACGAAAACAGTGCAGACTTGTCATTGCATATGTCTGTCTCACATAGTCCATCAGCAATTTTATTGTAACATAATTGAAAATCAGGTTATGTGAAGACTGTCAAGCCATTCAAGAGGAGAACTTACTTACGATGATAAACCTCCTTTTTACATAGCATTAAAAGATACATTAATTCTTAATTCAAATTTAATATGGGACATTCAAATGATTCATTGTGTGACATTACAAATTAATGAAGTCGTTACTATTTTTCTGAGATTGAAAATAAATCAGTATTTACATAATTATAATAATATACTTCTAATATTCAAATGTTTTTAGAGGAACACCGCGAAATTATAGATTAAACGCTGGGCAGATGAAGGCAATGTCGCCTACCACAAAAGTTTAGGCCGTCCCCGTAAAACTACAGCCATTCAAGATCAAAATATTGCTGACTTATATCAAGAAAATCCCATAACTTCAACTCTTCAAGTGGCAAACGACTAAGGAATATCCCGTTACAGTGTGCGTCGAAGACTAAAAGCGGTAGGCTTAAGAAATCGAGTTCCTGCTCGAAAACCTGTCCTAACAAGAAGACATAAGGATCTCCGACTTGCTTTTGCAAATCAATACTTAAACTTTGATTTTAGAAATGTCGCTTTTTTAGATGAAAAAGTGTTTCAGTCAAGCACGAACGGCCGATTGTCATTATGGAGAATGAACAATACCCGTTATAACGAAAGAAACGTAATTGCAGATAGAAGGTCAGGTCGTATTTCACGCAGACTTTGGGGATGGATGTCGTCTTCTGGACCAGGAGAACTGTGCCAAGTGACTGGTCGAGTAAACAGCAGAGATTACATTGAAATCCTAAACGATGTCCTGTTGCCCTCCTTGCATATTACTTACCCGGATATCAATCCTGTATTCGTGATCCAGGACAACTGTTCTTTTCAAAACAGCCGTATCGTTCGCCATTGGATTGGCCAACAAGAAAAAATTGCGTTATTAGACGACTACCCACCCAGAAGTCCAGATCTAAATATTATAGAAAACTTGTGGGGCATAATGACACAGCACTGGGACTCCACGCGAGCCAGAACAAAGGCCTCGTTAATTCAGCACTGTTTTGAAATTTGGGATTCGATGCGGGGCGCAGATCATTGTTATAACATGGTGATGTCTATGCGAGACAGGCTGGATGATGTTAGAAACGCCGATGGTGGCTATACTAGGTATTAGGAAATATTTCAGGTATTTTAATAAGACAGAAGATAGAAGTATAAGTTCCATTTAATGTATTTCAGTTTTTTCTTGTTAAGAAAGTAAAAATAAAGTTATTAAATATCAGCCGTGCTTTATATTATAAGATAAATGTATTTGTAGGGCAGCTGTCCTATTAGAACGATTAACGAATGACTTTTTCTCTTTCTGTCACTTGAAAAAGAGATAAAAAAAAAACATATTTAGAGTGATCACGTTTTCGGTGCAGCATAGTAGCAAAAAGAATTTCTTTAAATATTATTAAGAGATGATCAATTAAGAGTAATATTACTGTTATTTATTCTCATTAACTATTTAAGTTTCAATGCATTTAAGTATATGTCTTATTATATTTATCCATAATAAGTTGATAAGGTAAGACAGATATCTGCTTTTAACGAAACATTCTGGACCAACAACCCTAGAAAATTTACGATCACTGCTCTGCAAAAATCTTGTTTGTGCAAATACAAATTTACAATTTCAGTAACTTAATGAGTTTGATGACATCATGACAGAATGAAACGTGAGACAGACATATGCAATGACAAGTCTGCACTGTTTTCGTGAGTTGTCAAATCACTTCATACAATTTACGGCTCTATGCTATCTTAGTATGGTTAGTTTTTGCAGATTGGCTACATATTTTTGATTTCCTAACGTGTCAGATATATAGGCCGTCCGTTTCAACCGATGAATTTGCTGCGCCATGGATTGATATTTTATGCCGATAAGAGTGATCACATAACTTTGCATTTTATAAGTAATCAAATATTTTTAAGCGACCCGATCCGATATTTATGCGGGTACACAGTAACGATGTTTTTACCGGCCACCAAACATCACATATTTTTACCGTGGTTGTGACGTCATATATTTTTACTCCGGATGGAGGATCATATATTTTTGCACGGCTGTCCACCGTCATATATTTATGCTGGTGACTGTACAGAAATTGTATGCATATTGTGCCCTTTTTCGCTGGCGTCTGTCTTCCTAATAAATTGAGCGTCCTTGTTTGTATGTGCGAATTTCTAAATATATCTTTTACTTTCTCGGGTATTTTGGCAAAGAGGATCAACAACAAGATTGTAATCAGACGCAAGACATCACGCATTCTCCTGGTATTAGAATGCGAAAATGTCCCAAGAAGTCAGATCAGTATAAAGAATGGAAATAAAGAGATCTATATCTACCCACGCAACATCTTTAGCAAGACGACAAAGAATCCGAAGTGGATAACCCTCTCCAACCTTACATATGCATACATAAAAATGGATTCCAAAACTAGGGTTTTCTAGTAGAAATGTGCTGTTCTGATTTGAGCAACCCCTGGCTAATATCGCGATGATAATCTGATATCCTACTAATCCTACTGCCTACTACTTAATATTTTAAACATGAAAATTTGTAATTATGAATGCTTGTTAGTCTTTTACCTAAAAAATACTGAATAGATTTAATGAAACTTGACAAAATACAAAATTCTTACAGGTCATTGTAGTGCCTACTTACTCATACTAGTTGTATTGCAAATATACGTATGTAATTATTATTAGATTTTGGTCACAAGTTCATTAAATGTGTCAATAAATTGGGGCAAATAAAAAAAACTATAATTCACATTCGAAGAGTTCTTTTAGTAACCATTTTTTTAAACTCGTTGGTATTAAATTGTACTATATACGAATACAATGTATGTTATATCATATGTAAAAAGTACTAATACTCGTAAAAGAGTAAACAAATCACAATAGGAAGTCCGTCACTAGAGATCTCGGCTAATCAAAATCTCATTACTCGCATTATCGAAGTTCATTCGGGATCATCTCGTCAACAAGCCATTGATTTGATAGCATTTTTGTACTTGTGGCCTACGCCCACATCGTACATGTTCGTTCGTACATATGTACTCAGTGTTTATATGGGCAACTGACGCACGTGGTTCGGTATCGTACGATAGTCGCGCGTCGTATTTTTACAAGGAGAGATGATGCAAGTTATGAGAGGCGTCACTTAAATAGAGGTACTGAGCCAAGACTGATGGGAATTGTGGAGTACTTGAGGATTAAAGCCAAGACTTAAGTGGTCGACAGAAACGTTTCAAAAGTTGTAAGGAGCTGATTGGATCTGGACAGCCGTGGCCGAGGGAGTCTTTCCTAGGAAATACGTACACCCAGCTGAGAAAGTGGATGGACAAAAAATGGATGCCATGAATTGATGCATTGAAGCTTTGTCCTTGTACTTTTACAGCTAATATTACCTTAGATAAGTCAGACATAACGTTAGGCATGAATATAAAAAGAAGGCAGAGTTTATATTAACGACAAAACTTTTGAGATCTAATCAAATCATAAGATTTCTCCTTTTAATGACGGGCTGTATCAGTAATTTTTAATTGTTATGGATTAATATGGTGTAACTACAGCATCATTGGGTAATCAGTAATCACTAATCAGATAAACTTGTTCATCCGTCCAATCCTGCACAATTTATGTACATAGATTAAATGACAATTGATAACATAATTATAATCCAATTGATGAACTAACTTTACAAATAAACCTAGGTAAAGGAGAGAAGCATTCGCTTGTAACTTGGGACGCCACGATATTTAGGAGTTTCTTGGCATTCGTCTTCCTTGACAAAAACTTATAGGAGTGCCGCCATGTGCTACACAAAAAGAGTCGCACGTTAAGTCATATGATTTGATAAATCACAATAAATCTGTAAGGTCAAAGAAAATGTGAAAATACAAGGTATGAAGTAGTTAACAGTATTTTTTCCAGCCTCATATATCGGTGTTTATTGACGTTAATCGCATCTTGATTTTATTAATCTGTGGTTTCAAGTGTGCTTGTTTACATTGGTTTATTTTTGGACAATAATAATGTACGCTTTCTGCTACTAGCAGGGCACAGTCAAGGATCATTCAATTGGTCAAGGCTGACGCATTGATGTTATAAATAAAAATATTTTTAAATTATGGACATAGTTTCAGCAATGAACAACAATCACAACAAATTTTACCTTAGAAACAGGAAGATTCAGTTTCGGATTTGGACGAACAGGTGTAGTGAGAAATTACTTGCCTTCGGAAACGTTCGTAAACACATGCTGTTTCAGGCAGTGTCACCGAGTCTGGCTGAAGTAGCATGACAGCTATTACTGTCAGTCTCAGTGAGATAGACTGAAACAGCATGACGTTGAAGAACGTTTCCGAAGGCAAGTCATTTCTCACTACATCTGTAATACGTGCATATGAATGATTTTAATAATGTTAAAAAAGAGAAGCCACTTCATAAATGTTGATATACAACATGCGAGCATTGCGAGAAATATGCTCTCGCACTGACGATATTTTCTCATATATTTTGAAGCGCATTGGAAAAGATTAAAAAATTAAAAAGTATTTCATTTAACTATTTTATAGCAACACGTTCTCAACGTTCTCTGCTATACCATTCTTAACACCCACGCGAGGTATTTGTAAATAAGATATGAAATATTACCACGTGGCAGTTTTACGCAAGACGTCAATGGGAGGAGGAGGAAATCCACCAGGAAACGCTAGTGACCGGCTATCCGTTCACCGAAATAGATTTTAGTCGGAATCGCATAAATTAGGTAAATAATTGCTTCAAAAATTAACACGACACTTTTATTGTACTCCGTAATATTCACGTTTGCATAGCGTGCTATTTACGTGCACTAAATTAAAGAATAGCTTCACTTTCAGTAGTTCAAAAAAAGTTCTCGAAACTTTTCCTCAAAGATGAAATCGATACGCCTTACTGTGTTAATTCTGTATTTTATGACAGTTTAGATTGATTATACTAATTCGGATAATAGTTATGTAATTGTTTTATCTAGGTACCATTAAAACCGAATGTTAATAGTCAAGATCATATGCACAATCCTGAATCGATTTAGATTAAGTAAGATTAGTCGCGGAGCCGTGGATCAAGTCCAAATGTCGCAAGCAGACAGACACATATAACTGCCCGGTTACAATCTCATTTAGACATACAGATAACTGCAACTTGCCACAAGATATTCGAAGTGGCCGCTATCCCCGCCTTGGATAAATGCCAACACCTTTCGCCAGGTCATTCTCTCAGGAAATTTGGAATAACTGACTCAAACTGACCGATCTAGTCGCCGCGTGGTGATACCCAGAACCCCTCAACTTGAACCACAGCCAGTGGTGTGACAGAAAATGTAAATAAAAATTACATCTTAACTCTTTGAGTCAGTGTGTCACAAACTGAACGCATGTAGTGACTAAACCCAATGATACATTAAATGTGTGCGGAATCGTCTGAGTGGTAGTAGAATTTTAGAGCACAAGGCCATGTATACAGTACATTCGGTCTGTGAGTTCTTTGATTATCATGAACAAACGGAATAATGTCTGAGGTATTAACCTATTTAAGTTATTTCCTAATTGAGTCACAGTCACAGCGACACAGCGCTTCCTTACCATATTAATATTAAGTACATAGTATACATAGGTATAAAGAATGTCCAACGAAGTAGAGTTTATCAGACAGTGAACAGGGTACTAGGGATGGTCACGCTGACCTACTTTCAGTATGTAGACAACCAAGAAATCGCGAAAAAAAATCTAATCATGAGTTAATTGATACTTAACTATCACTATCAATTAAGGCTTATCACGACCCCGGGATCACCCTGTAGGTAGTGTAGGTATTATAGCAGCTTTACGTACACGTAATTTTGAAGCAAAATTAGTAAAACACATCCAAAAACTCAATATCTATATATCACATCATCACTATCATCAGCCTATGATAGTCCACTGCTGGACGTAGGCCTCTCCTATTAACTATGCGTATAGACGCATTAGGAGGTAAATGCCCATAATCGCCACGTTAGGCAAGCGGATTGGCGATCGCAGTAATGTGTCCACTATGATGACGCTGCTGCCCATCATCAATCTTGTAGAATAATCAGTGACACTTCAATCCCTCAGTCGACTCTTACGACACCCGCAGGAGGAGTTGGGGTAGTGACAAATGTATTCTTACTGCCGTTACCACACGGCACTACGGCAATATCTATATATAATATTGGTATATTATATAGTAAATAATTCAGTTTGTGGTAAGTTACCCGCTTATGGTACTGAAGTTGCATTTAGGATTAGGGCATACAGTGCATAGCAATATTAGCAAAACCACGTGTAAAGATCGTGATATTTAGTTATTAATTATTAATTAGTGATGATAAAAATATAAATATCCACCTCTGGACTCCTGGAGGTAGATTAAATACTTATATTTATCGTCGTTAATTAAATAATAATACTATCTTGTCAGCCGGTCGGCTACTGCGCATTATGCTAGTAATAATAATATAACAGATAGGTAAGTTTTTTTTTTTACCTCACATAATGGATATTGTTATATACTGTAAGCTAATCCTTTTATAGGAATTTCAATCATAAATCATGAAAAGCCTCGCAGAGAAAACATATATGTATACCTAAACCTGAAACATACGAACGAACAAAATCTCACGAACTGTAACAGCCAGACCATTAGCGGATACAAGTTATTAAATACATAACGATAAGATAAGCGCTCTTAACAATATCTAATAATCTTGTACAGTCTATATGCAAACCATATTTACAATTCTGCACCTTATTATGTTGTAATACGGCGATAAATGAGTAGATAGTTAAGTCCACTGGACAATTAAAGCGGCAAACTGAACGCACTATTAAATGCCCGCCGGTAGTTCTGTACCACCTTTGAATCAGGTTCTACATCCGCTCGCTATCATTTAACTTGTAATCTTTCCATTTCATCAGCTTTATTAACTGGTTTGCATCGGAAATTACATTTAAAGCCAGATTCACTATAAATTTACTTAAAATACGGATTCAATCGTAAGAGCTGGCGCCAGTTACCTACAGCCAAGATGACAACTGCTTTGTTGAATTACTATAACTGGATTCTATGATAACAACGTTTATAACACGAACATTCGAACAATAAACTTCATTGAATAAATTATAGAGTCATATTGTGTAAGTATTCAAATGTTCAAATTAAGGGGGCAACAAGTTTGACCAGTTCTGTCTACGGTCTCGCTTAACAGGAGACATTTCTGCGGGTGCTAAAATCGTATTATGACCGTTAATGATATTCGCTATCGAGATTATCTTGATAAAAACAATAAAAATCTGTTTCTCACAATCTTGGCCTTTCTTAGATTCAGACGAAACTTAAAATTGACAACCTTTTCAATAGTACTAGATACTAAAAAAAATTTACTTTGTCAGTGGCATACTAAATCGGTAAATTTTTCACTATCAGAGTTGTGAATGCCATTGATTGATCAGGAGGAACCCAAAAAGTCATGAGTCATCATGATTTGTGAGAATCGTGCGTTCGAGATTTTTTAGTTTAAATCCCTTGGTACGAATACTACCGGCCGGATTTTGTGATATCTTGCCAGAAAACATACCTACATTGTTGAATGAAAAAGATACCGAACTTCTAAATTGGCTAACTAGCGTAGCTCTTTTCATATAGGTTACGCGTAGGCGTCATTAGAATGCTCATTCATATTAGATTATAGTGTTACTGGAACGGAGGAACTGATATAAATACAACTGGGAAATCTATTAAGCATCCAGCTACATTTAAAACGCATATATTAATAAATGGACTGGACACGTCTGCCGAATGCCTAAGATATTTTGGGGCAAAATCACCACAGAGAGCCCAAAAACTCTAATCAAGGATCTGGCAGATCCCACCGGCGATGGTGAGATGAACTGAACAGTGGACTCCAATGACCAAACAAACACAACCCTTGACCGGGAGCAGTGAAGAAATTGGGAGAAGACCTTTGACCAGAAGTGGAACACGACAAGCTCCAAATAATAAAAAAATATTAAATAATCTTTTAGGATTAGATTGTCAGATACGCCTATATCCTATATCATATCTTCAAAAAAGGCTAGGCAATCGATCAAGTCCAAATCGATTTAATAGAGGCATCTATTTTTATAGACACATTAACGATATTATGATAAAAATGGCGTGATTATCACGTAATGTGGAACAGTGGAATATTTTATTAATGTGTAAATAGTAGTCAGATAAGTTCCGAGTAATAAAAATTAATGGCTCTTTCTGAACAAAACTGCACCCCCCTTTTCTAATCGCTTTGGTTTAATATTTCTATTAAGACAATTAAGAATCAATTGGAAGTAAGGTACGGATTCGGAAATAAACTCCTGTGTACCTACGAGTTGTTCGCATTATTGAGTATTGTATCCGGATTAGGAAAAATAGATACTTAGCAGAAAAAAAATTGGGTGGGTCGTATAGGCCAGAAAGTTCATTCTACCTAGTTCCGAATTTGGAACTTGCAATGTACCTATAATTATATCATTTTTATCACGATCAAATATGGTATAATAAGTAGACGAATACAGAGACGAAGTAAGAATAAAGTATAATTGTTGCAGAAAAGCCCTAATGTTTAATTAATCAATCCATAGATAATTAAGTAATCATACTGCTATTCAATAATTTTAAGAGGGCGCATACACCCAAATTGCAGCACGGAGATTGCATTTTAAGATGTCTTAAACATAAAAATATGCCACAATATCATACATACAGAAACTACATCATATTTGCAAGGGCTGATAGGGAACAAATCCGCAAAGGATTGAAGTTCGCTCGATAGAAATCGACCACGAAAACATGTCTAATTTTCGGGGAGATTTTATTTCCTGACGTTACTTTGCATGCTATAATAGTAATAATTTAGTATTTTGTAGCTTAAACTAATGCCGAGGGCTGATAGGCGTAACTTTTTTTATAGGTTGTCATGTTTAAGAGATAGAGAGGTAAGAAGCATTTGGCGTATAGACCCTTTTTATTTCGCGCGCTGTGTTCTCTCCCGTCGCGCATTTCGCGCGATTTGCTATATCTTCTATTTCCATCCGTGGGCGCGGCCAGTCGCGATCACTCCGTTGAGACGAGAGGACTATGCTCGACGAGCTCATGACGGTAAAATGAATTTAATTAACTCTTTGAAGGTCTGTTTCACATTTAAACCGAAGTTTTGAACCATTGGGTAATATGACTAATAAATAAAACTTCATTCAACAAGTTTTTCATTCATCATTAATGAAAAACATTATCTTATCAGATTTTATAGTGGAAACGAGGGACATACATGCAGTATAAGCAAAAATAGCCGATGAATTTTTTGGATCGCGTAGGTTTGTATACAAATAATAGGTATTTCGTATGTAAGTCGCGAGACTCAAATTTTCAATCGAAAACGAGGAAGCTCGACCATTCGCGTCTACTTCAAAAATAACAGATTTCCTTGTCTGAAAAATTGGCATGCTTGTAACCAAAAAATGTTTAGCATGTGGAATACAGGGTGGAAATTCTTTTTGTGTCAGTGAGGGCAGCTACGAGATCCAGAGTAGCTACGCGAAAATGGTCTTGGAAGACCTTCCCTTTATTTTAACTTAATGAAGATTGGCGTTTAAAGATTTTGGAAAAAACATACAGGGTGCGTGAAAATGGTCATTAGTGACAAACTTTTTTTTTGATGCCAATCGATCCTGTTTCTGTTCAGGATCAAAAGCATGTATGTGACCAAAAAAAAATTTTCGGCTAGAAAAGCCGCAAATCATGAATTAAATTTCCCATACAAATTGTATGAAAAATATTTTTGGTCAAATACGAGTTTTTGATCCTGAACAGCAGAGTTGGGCATTTCGTAATCAATTCCCGATTACAATATCACTTGATTTTACTTTGTAATGTAGGTACTTATGGGTATCATATTACTCTAGACGCATTAGGACATTATACTCGATTTCGACTAATTCACATACGTGGAATCCGAATTTAGGGTCCATTTTAAGATTCAAGACGGCGGCACAATTTTTTCTTTTTTTTGTCATGTACTCGTTTTCGACTAATACACATACGTGGAACCCGAATATAGGGTCCACTTTAAGATCCAAGATGCTGGTAATTTTTTTGGAATTTTCGTCATTATACTCGATTTCGACTAATTCACATACGTGGAATCCGAATTTAGCGTCCATTTTAACTATTTTAAGATCCAAGATGGCGGCACAAGTTTTTTCTTTTTTTTTTCATTTTTGTCATTGTACTCGTTTTTGACTAATTTACATACGTGAGACCCGAATTTAGGGTCCATTGTAAGATCCAAGATGGCGGCGTCTTTTTTTGCATGTTATTGAATTTTGTACCTACGCAATTTTCATCATTATACTCGTTTTCGACTAATACACATACGTGAAACCCGAATTTAGGGTCCATTTTAAGATCCAAGATGGCGGCACAAGTTTTTTCTTTTTTTTTCATTTTTATCATTGTACTCATTTTTGACTAATTTACATACGTGAGACCCGAATTTAGGGTCCATTGTAAGATCCAAGATGGCGGCGTCGTTTTTGCATGTTACCTATTGAATTTTTTACCTACGCAATTTTCATCATTATACTCGTTTTCGACTAATTCACATACGTGGAACCCGAATTTAGAGTCCATTTGAAGATCCAAGATGACGACACAATTTTTTGCAATTTTCGTCATTTTTTATACTCGTTTTTGACTAATTCACGCACGTGGAATCCGAATATCTCATTTCCACTAGGTAGGTAGGTACACATACGTAGGAAATCTAGGATCTTGAATTGATCCTAAATTAGGGTACTTATGTAAATTAGTCTAAAAAACGACTACAATGACAAAAATTACAAAAGAAAGAAAAACACTGTACCGCCATCTTCGATCTTAGAATGGACCCGAAAATCGGTTTCCACGTATGCGAAGTACTCAGAAACGAGTATAATGATTAAAATTGCAAAAAAAGTTGCCGCCATCTTGGATCTTAAAATTCGGATTCCACTTATGCGAATTAGTCGGAACCGAGTATAATGATGAAAATTGCTAAAAAAACGTTGCCGCCATCTTGGATCTTAGAATGGACCCGTTGGATTCAATATTATAGTAACGGATTACAATACCGATCCCAAAGGAATGGATTACAGGCGTAACCGTAGTACAGCATTTAATGCTGAGCATTACAGTAATTTTGATTATAGTAGTAATTCATTACTGCGGAATCGTCATTACTGGAATGTAACCCTGTAATTAATTCTAAAATGAATTGATTACGCCCAACTCTGCAGAAACAGGATAGATTGGGGTCAAAAATGACCATTTTCTCCCACCCTGTATGCTGTTTCCAAATCTGTAAACGCCAATCTTTATTAATTTAAAATCGAGGGAAAGTCTTTTAAAACTATTTTGCGTAGCTCCTCTGAATCTGGTAGTTGCCGTCACTGACCCAAAAATAATTTCCATCCGGTATACAATCTGTTACCGGCGTCCGGGCATTTATAAAAACCGGTAATACGAGTTACCTACCGTACTATAGTTTTAGTAAGTTCAATAATATAACCAAACATTTTCAGTGGCCTTTGCCCAATGATTTGATGTTTACAGTATGTGACCGGCGACCGGGCATTTATTAAAATGCGTAACATGGTTTGCCGGACTTAAAGCGTAGTAAGTGCAATAATATAACTAAGCATATTCAGTGGTCTGTGGCCAACGGTTGAAAATGTACAGTTTGATACCAATCAGTAGGCAGTGATGATGGTTGCGTTTTTATTGTTTGTCGTAGTTTCTGTCACTTTTTAATATGAACGAGTGACACATGCAACGATAAACAAGGGCATAAAGCACTGTTTTATGACACGGGCTCGACATTGAATCCTGAACGTAACGAAGTCCCAGTTTTACTCACGAGCGCAGCGAGGGAGTTATAGACTGAGTACTGAGTGCAGTGAGGGATTCAAGCGCCCAAGACAAAAACAGTTTTATTCCCGAGGTATATACTCTACTTTTCTCACCTTATTCGAGACATTAAAAAACAGGCTTAGTAATACTTAGTATAGATAATATTTATTGCAGCAAATTAATACACAAATAATTCCCTCGTCGGTATTTGAACTCTAAACACTATACGATACGTATTCTTATGTATACTGAAATAAGATTGAAAATAAGTTGCATATCGAAAATAAGTTGCAAGAGAGAGATGGCCGAAATTTTCGTTTTTCGAAGTTCGCGATAAGCCTAGAGGATTAGCTAACTAAATACATATAATACTTAAATACAGCAACTAGTACCATCATGGAAGCTTTTATTGTCACTGAGTAAAGCCCGGGCCAGACGGTCACTGACAAGCCCCCGACCACTCGACCTTGGTCAGTGGTGGCCGTCCGAGTTGTCTGGCTACACGGTCGATGACCACGCTCCGACATCAGTGTGTTCGGAACTTGTGGACCGACTGTACGTGCAATGGCTCCGTGTCTCTTAAAATTTTAGTAGCATTATTACTTTTGAGCACTGCCTATAAAAAAGAGAAAAACAGGAGGATATGGATGAAGCGATGGCTCAAGCAAAGACTGGTTTTAAGCCATTTAAATCTCGTCGATATGTTAGACTAGGACGATCCTCTTAATTTGTGTAGAAATAAATTCAAAGTATCGTATATCGGTGACGGTAAATCCCACAAACAGGGTAAGCTTTTATATAAATCTAATAATTCCACGATAAAATCGCGTTCGCATCTCTTTGCTTCCGTTACGATTTACGCTAATACTTTTAAGGTCAGAGTTCACAAACGTGCGCGCGCGACGATGTCCCGAGCGCACTGGCTTCGCGTAGTCAGCGACAGGCGACATCGGTCAGGAGAGCGCGCTCGATGACCAAGGGCGTCAGAAGGTCAAACGGAATTTTGTCGGTGACAACCGGGTACATGGTCAGTCCTGACCGAGGTTCGGGGCTTGTCAGTGATCATCTGGCCGGGGGAAGGCGTGATAAATAAATACACAAATAATTCCCTCGCCGGTATTTGAACTCTAAACACTATACGATACGTATAATTATGTATACTGAAATACTATTGAAAATAAGTTGCAAGAGAGAGATGGCCGAAATTTTCGTTTCTCGAAGTTCGCGACAAGCCTAGAGGATTAGCTAACTAAATACATAAAATACTTACATACAGCAACTAGTACCATCATGGAGGCTTTTATTGTCACTGAGTAACGAGATGAAGATTTTAGAATTGTAACTAACGTGAGACTCTAACATATTTAAATATTTAGCAAACGGGTTACTCACACATGTCCGGCAATTATCGACGTAAATAAATTACGTGAATAACCCTATTGGCGTCTCCTCTGTTATTATAATAAGAGTAGGGTTTAGGGTCCAATGAATGAGACAATTACCAACTTCGTATTTGAGCAGTGGTTTATTCTTCACCAATTCGCGATATTAAAACATCAATCTTAAAATAACAAAGCGTATGAGACAACGTCTGCAACTGACCATTTCGATGACAAGAATGCCCCCACCGACCATCAGTCAGGTTACTTATAGGACTTAGAGAGTCCGGGCGGGTGCAGGTGGCGTGACGTCATAGTGGCGTGATCGCCTGATCGGTCAGGTCAGGTGCAGCTGTTGTTTTTGTACATTGATTACTATTGGATATTTTTCACATTTTAGATTCTACATGATGACGCCGCCGTCACGGCCATACTGACATACGCACGTCCTCGTGCGTGCAGCTTTACAACAAAGCATATCAGAATCGAAAGAATGACTTTAACTGTTCGATCATCCTGACTGATAAATTGTCTTGGCTTGATACCACAAATGATAAATCAGGTTAGCCTGGCCCGAACGTCAGGACTAGCCTCTTAGATCCTTCTGCATGAATCTGGAGGAGTCACTTCTTCTTTACCTGCTAGTCCGGGCATTGTTCTTTTTGCCCCTTTAGCGTACCTGCTAGTCCGGGCATTGTTCTTTTTGCCCCTTTAGCGGAGTTATTGGTCCGGTGTCCTTCAATCAAAACGTACCTTTTCCTTGGCTAGACCGGACATTATTGTTTTTGCCCCTTTAGCGAAATGATTGGTCCGACCCGACATCTTTCAATCACCATTAACTCATCTTTATTGGCTAGACCGGACACTAATACTTTGTCCCTTTAGCGTGCTTAAAACTGATTGGTCCGGCATAGCCCTTCAATCATATTTTTATACTTCCTTTTTCAGATTTATTCTATTTAATTTTTCTTTTGGAAAGCTACTATCTCTCAACAATATGCTGTCATTATCATTAACATTTGGCAAATGGTTATAGTGACAAAACGAATCAAACTATTGTCAATGTGACACACCGCCGTCACGTCATCATGACTAGTTGACTATAATTTTCATTTTTTTTTTATTAACTCTTTTTTTTAAATATCTAGTGCAATGTTGATTCTATGTTGATTCTAGACCACTTACGTAACTTTTTGTTTTTACTATTTTTTTGTTTGTTGTTTTTTTTTTATATTTACTTTTATGTTTTTATTTTTTTTTTATCATTATTTTTTAAATCCGCATTTCGCCCTCAGCGTGACCATTTATTCTCCTTATACATGTTTATTGTAATAAGACATAAGTCAATGCTTTTTTTTATAGACTATCTAGATTTTTTTTTTGACATAGCAATGTAAACCAAATTCATATATGACCTCAATTTTAAACCTGCAATTTACATCGAACAATAACCACTTTTCACGCTTTTGTCATTGCTCAGAAATTTGTTTTGAGTTGACCAAATTAAATATTTTATCGTTCTATTTTCATAATTCCTGCCACCTGTCTTAGCTATGTTGTAGCGGCTGCACTTTTAACACATTTCTTGTAGACACAAAATTCAATTTCAATTTTATTTCATTACCATTGCAAACATATGAAATAAACAACCAAAATATTTTTCTTCCAAATGTTCCACAAACAGGCCATAGATTAAACACAAATTTTGATTTATTCAAATTGCATTTGGAATATTTTTTTGCCAACCCGCGATTCTTCAAATTTTCTCGCGCTCACTTTACGCTCAATATTCCCAGAAAGTCAAGAAAATGTTTTTTTTTTTGTATGGAACATGTACGTTGTATTTGCTGAACATCTGAACGACTCTCTGATATTTAGAGTGTAAGTACATAAGATTTTTTTTTTCTTTACCTTTGGGATGTTTTGAAACCAATAAAGGACTTTCATTTTTTTAAGTTTTTTTTTTAACCCAGGTATTTTACTATGCACTAGATTACTAACTGACCAGATCAAAGAGTGAGGTAAGATAAGCAGCAATTTTGTTGACTTACTTCGATCGATTTCACTGCATAATATTCTTTGATGATATATGATATGTGATATTTCTGACCATGTCAGCGTAATTTTAAGATAATATTGATTTCAGGGGCACAACGTTGGTCGCCAGTTCTTGTGTTTTTTTTTTTTTTTTACTTTTTTTTTTTTTTTGCTGATGTGTTGGTATATTTCCTTTAAAACGATATTTAGTCACGATTGCAAGCTCGCCGTCAAGCGATAGATTCTAAAATATAGAACTTCACTTTTATTTTTTATTTATTTAGGGAAGTTAGAACAAAAGTAGTTGTGTCAATTTTTTTTGAATCAACTGATGCAGTTTTCTGTGAATATCAACTATCTATGTCATCAAAGTAACACTAAAGTCGAATTACAGGACTAAAGTTTTAACATTCCTACAAGGCCCTTAAAGGCTGCCACCCAAATTTGTTTCAAATTGTGACATCACGGTTGCCAAGCAGTGATAAGTTTACTATGGGAGAACAAGAAAATTGCTTTTTTAACTGGGAACTAATAACTTCAATATGAATGTTGTACAAGTTTTTTTTTTTAAAACTACACTATGTCACAAAAATTAACACTAAGAATCAACACTATTGCACAGTAATACCAGCGTAAATAATAAATTGAAAAAGGTCATGAGCTTATCCTGACATAGAGGTCGTGTAAAATTATTCACCAATAGACAGCATGTCTCAAACTCTATAATTTTCACAATTAATTAATTGCAATTCTCATTTACATTTGTGCAACGAAAATGACAACACTTCAACGCTCATTAGCAGTGAAATTCTGACGCCGTAACTTAATCACATTGTTATCGTGTTAAATTATTATAACTATTTGTCTATTATCATGTGCTGAAAACAGGGAAATCCAAGAAATTGGCAGACGCTTTTTATTATATTCAAAGTCAATTAGTTAATCAAATTAAATATACTTTGATGCCGACCTGTGCCAAGTTATAGGCACACCTCATTTTAAAAAAAACAAAGTGTCCTCAATAAAGGCTGTTAGTTTTTATTTTTGCCTGTTGTCTACTTTTCTAGGTAAAGGATGTCAACGAATAAGTGCCGTTGATCAAGATTGCCAACAATAATGAGACATTTTTCTATCATGTTTTACGTACAATTTTGAGATGCTACGTGATATGTAGCACTCCAAACGAGGCTTTGAAAAAGAAAAATATCAGCCAACTTTAGGTACTTTAACTGAAATGGTATTTTTTTATAATTTTGAAATTTAAAAATCGCTTTAATGATTTATTAAAGTTGTTTTTTGCAGTTAAGCTATTGATACCGCCCTTTTAAGGAAGTTAAATCACTATATTATATTGTAATCAGTAAATCTTGTAATTTTCGACCATAATTTAATAACAAAAGTGTTTTACGACTACCACTTACAACTGCTAAAGTTTCAAACTGATACGAGTGACATGTGACAACAGATTTCAGCGTTTGTAATTTTTATAGGTAGGTACCCGGTGCATACATTTTTTATTTTGCTTAATTTTTTGGACATTTGGTCTTAAATACTTCTTCAGAAGACTTTAAATTTAGACTACTTTGTTGTCATTTTCATGATAACGCAGAATTTAAATAAAAATCCTACTTTAGATAGACATTTATTGATGTCGACGGGCACTGAACTCTGACGCCGTCAACGCGTCATTATGTGTGAGCAAGTATTTTAGCGTCAAGTCTTAGGGCAGTGTTCTCAAAGGGCTCTCTTTTTTTTTATTAAGCCAAAAGATATTTAATTGGTATTTGCTTGTGATTTTTTTTTGTATCTTTTTTTTTGTTTTAATTAGTTGGTAACTATTCAAAGGCAAGGCACCTATTGGGTCTGATATTATAATCGCACATACGCATTGCGATTTCAGCGTTTTTTTTTATTACTAGCTACATGGGTTTAGATCCAGTTGGAAATAACCAAGAGATAAGGAACCAATCAAATTGATTTAATTTCTCCGATTGTACTTATTCACGTGTTTGGGTGTTTATCGATAAAGTTGCTGATTTTTTTTTTTTTTTTCACGACGTTGACGATTTGTTTCTTATCTCGTTAAGTTTTTGTCAAATGACCAACTATCAAACAAATTATTGTTTATTTAACAATAATTACGCATCAATGTCTCAGAAAAAGTTATAGGTACCGGAAATTGGGACACAAATTCCTGCTTATGTTCTCATTATGATGTGACGCATCGTGATCGGTAAAATCGAATGATAAATCATGTACTATATTGTACGTGCAGATTGTTAATTACGGGATTATTAAGATACTTCTCAAAACTGCTTGTTCAAGAAATGACTCACCATTATTGCAATTCATATGACTGCTTAGTCACAATTATATTCTACACCAGGCTCAAAGAGCCATGCAAAGCAGTTAAAATTATCACTTGTTTGCTGGTATTTGCGGTAGGTATTGTTGCCCGTAGCTGAAGTTCCATCTTCCTTTCGTTTCTTGTACCGCATAGGACAGAAAGTAGCGTCGTGGTTGATGTAGTTTCACACGTAGCAGGGAACAGTAGATTTAGGTTGGTTTGTTTTTGTTCATACGGCCGTCATAATCTTCACCACGGTGACCAATTTCTTCGCATAATTTGCAATTCTCTCGAAACTACTGTATCGATGTACGTAGTTTTATTGATGAAACTCCTGGGATCACTCTCTTTATAGATGGCTTCCACATTCCTTAGTTTTAGGTGTGAAACCGCGGAGAAAATTCTCTTGATCGATTCTGGTATGTTCGGATCCGATGGAATCATCTTTGACTGAGAATGGGCGAAAATACTACTCGTAGCTACAGCTTTCTACTGCGTCCAATCCAACCGAATAGGGCAACATTTAAGCGAATGTAGACTTGATTTGATGGCGAATTTGGGTTCGGCACTTCTGATATTGGCGTCTCCTCTGTTATTATAATAAGAGTAGGGTTTAGGGTCCAATGAATGAGACAATTACCAACTTCGTATTTGAGCAGTGGTTTATTCTTCACCAATTCGCGATATTAAAACATCAATCTTAAAATAACAAAGCGTATGAGACAACGTCTGCAACTGACCATTTCGATGACAAGAATGCCCCCACCGACCATCAGTCAGGTTACTTATAGGACTTAGAGAGTCCGGGCGGGTGCAGGTGGCGTGACGTCATAGTGGCGTGATCGCCTGATCGGTCAGGTCAGGTGCAGCTGTTGTTTTTGTACATTGATTACTATTGGATATTTTTCACATTTTAGATTCTACATGATGACGCCGCCGTCAACCCGTTTGCTAAATATTTAAATGATGATGATACCGAGATGAAGATTCTTGACAATGTCCTGAACACTATTTAATTAAAAAAAATGTAACTAAAGAAATTGAACTCAAATAAAAGCCCGCTTGATGGTAACAGACTGTATGTATATCATCAGTTATGGCGGGCGGCGACGGTTGGCGGGCGGTAGCGGGGGGAGGCGGGTGGCGACGGGTGGCGGTGGGTGGCGACGGGTGGCAGCGGGGGGAGGAGGGTGGCGACGGGCGGCGTTGAGTGGCGACGCGTGGCAGCGGGGGGAGGTGGGTGGCAACGGGTGGCGGCCACGCAACGCGCACGTGCACGCATCGGGTGTGCCCCGCCTTTATGATTGCATATAATTATAAATAGTACTAGACAATTCAATCTTTAAAAATATTGCCACGTTTCATGTAGTTGCTCCGGCATATACTATGCGAGTGTGCGAGCGGGAGGACAGTAGGCGCGCCGTCACGCACACAGAGAACAGGAGCGGGGCCCGTGGGTGAATTCACGTTTTTTCCTAGGTTGATGCCCACTCTTAATGGTACAGTGAAAACACCCGTAGACGAACAAAAGTCACCGACATCGACATAGCCCTCCGAATTAGCAAGCTGAAGGCCACATTGCACGCAGAGCATATGGGAGATGGGGTCGAAAAGTGCTTAGGTGGAGAGCACGGTTTGGCAAACGCAGTGTGGGACAGCCACCCACAAGATGGACAAACGATCTTATGAAGATCGCCGGGAGACGCTGTATGATCGCTTCCAACCGGTGTATGTGGAGGTCTAACGGGGAGGCCTATGTTCAGCAGTGGACGTCTTATGGCTGAAATGATAATGTTGATGATGAGTGAAAATATGGAGTTAAAAGCAAGTCGTTTTAGCTCCAGTTCCAAATGTAAAGTACTGAAATGCTTGAGAGACAATATGAGAGATCCTGATTGAATCTTTAAGTCACCATCCTGATCGCATCTATATGCTTATACACTCGTATATTATTTAACATGTTATTATCTTATTAGCGAGGCGAGCCGTAGGTATTCCTCTTAGTGGTGTTAAAAAGTAGGTATACTTAGATGATGTAACTATAAGTAGTGAGTGTATATTGGAGATATCGCGGGCATGGCGACGAGCGAACTGCGCAGCACGTTATTTTGGTCGGAACAGCTGACATGTGGCGGCTAACATCACCGCTCCACATGGCTAACGCTTTTTATGCCTATTACATTTCAAATTCACCTTTTTGAGGCCGGGCCTGGGGACGGGCCGATGGGTCTGGTAGGCTCGTGCTTCGCAGTTTGATTTCATTTTGCGAAATATAATTAGTGGCCGAACAGTAGGAGTAAGACTCAAAACTTGTGAAGCTGATATTTAGTAATAATAAAAAAGCAAGAATAACATCTATATTTAAGGCAAATTAGTGTCCATTACGATTAGCACATGATTCGTACGTCAGTATGTAGCTGCGAGATAGTAAACTATATTAATAAAATAGGGACGGATAATCTATCGGTAATGTTAGGTTTTACTCGATACGTAAAGCAGGCCATAACGTTCGCTCGTCAGTGCGAGCGTGATACAATGCATTTCGTATCAAGTAAAACCAACGTAGCCTTTACTTTCCAACTCATGGTAGGGCTACAGATGGATTACACATGGTAAACAAACGTTTTCCATCATCATAAAAAAACGCGTGAAGCAATTACGGTATCGCTAGAATGTATACAGCACCGCGAACTTATTTAATTACTCACTAAAGCAACTCGCTTGTTCATATGATTCATAACGTTATAGGTGTATATTGTGAATTATGAATCACCAACGTAGATTATAATCACGAACTATACCAGACCTACTAAAATTGCTTTGTAACACGACAATTCGAACTACATTGTTGAAGTAGAATAGTATAGTTCCAGTAATACCAGTAGGTACAGAGCAAAGGGAGGCCCCAACCGGGCTACCGCGGATATCGAAAATCGAATTTTCGTCATCTGCACCCCTATTTGACAAATGTTCAAGGTTATTTCGATTTCAGTAACCAGGTTGTTTAGTTTTGTTATACGCGAGAAATAAAATACATTTATTTATTTAAAGTAGGGAGTCATGGTTCATGTGTCAAACGAATAGGTACTAATACTATCGTAGGTTTTCGGAATTTAGGATTTATGTATTATGTAATCTGTGGTTGTATCTTAAAATAGTGAATCATATGTCGAAGAAACAGAACGGTTTTAATCCATAAATGTAAAATAGCTATGAATATTGATCAAAATGCTATAATCTAATTAGGATAATGTACTGTCTGATGGATATACATTAAATTTCGTCGAATCATAGTTATCAACAAATTACCTATTTAAGTATTCTCAACATTTGGTACGCTTAATTTCTGTCACAAAACAATTGCGTTGCCATTTTGTATCGAACTATATAAGCAAATTTTAATTATTATAATTTGAATCGACAGAGTTATAAACGTGACTTATTTATTCAATCTAAGCTGAGTCATCAAGCCTTTGTGTATTTGAATAATCAACAATTCTGATCGATTGGAAGCATACGTTCAGTATGTAACTTAGTAGTTATATGGTGAAATCGAATTATAATCACTAATCAAATAAAGTTTTTGAAGTAGGTTGTCATTTTGCGCTTTAAGGGTCGGATTCCCGATTTTGTCGTTTTAGACCTATTTTCGAACAAAGAATTTGTTAAGTAAATATTACTCTACAAACATATTTCTTACATGAACTTATTCAGAAAAAACCCATGCAGAGGCTCCAATTGATATTATATTTTATGTTTACATGGATTTCCTAGAAATCGGCTCTAAATGTACCGAAAAATCAAAAAATTGCATATTTTTCGAACACGAAGCAATGCATATCTTTCTTTAACAGGCATAAAATTATCATGTTAATTTAAAAGCCAGATAACTGAATTAGTGCATCAGGGCATATTCATATTTTTCCTCATAAAGACAACGAAGAAATTTAATCCTTAATTTAAAATTGCGTATATTCTCCATACAAATGGCGACACGAGTCAAAATTCTCCTTTGACTCAGATGGCGCGAGCGCCTCCTCGAGGTCGGACGCACGCCAAATCGCTCCCGTTGACAGCTCTTTTTGACATTCAAAATGACATAAAATCATATACATATACGTTAAGGGATGCCAGTACTCAAAGTGTCTTCAAATAAGTAGGGAAAATCAATACGAAGAAATTCGTTCGAACTCCCTCATTTATTTAAGTTTTTTGTTATTTTTATGACCGAATACAAGAAAACTATAACAACTGATTCTAAATAAAACTCAATACTACCGAACACGTATAAGTTACATTCGCAGAAACGATTAAAAATGAAAGAAGTTTACGGATACGATTTGGTGTAATGGAGTTTATTTTCTATACTCTGGCAACTGATTACATCATTTGAAAACACATGTGTGACGGCTAGAAGTCAAAACGATAGGATGTCAATTTAGTTATGATAATAATAAGAAAGATAGAATATGTTTGTTAATATAATTATAGTAATAGGTATATTAAAAGTGATACGAGTCTTTAATGAATGGTTGATTTGTGGAATAAAATCTCTACTCACCGCGATTTCTGCGGCCGTAAGACTTTGTAAGAAAGTATGTATATATCTTCTCAGTACATTCAATATTGAAACAAATCCTCGCGAACTACAAAGTACATAAACTTTAAGCTCAGCTTTCCATTGTCAAACTGTAGCCGCACCATGATCCTACCGCATTAACACAAAAAGAACTGCCGAGGTATGGCGCCCTTCAGCCAGAAGTTTGCACTCGCAATACTTCCCTGCGGCAGCTTCGGCACGAGCTGAGCTACACATAAATAAGTTCGGAAACGTAACTTATTGATTTTTCGTTTGAAACTAGAATGATTTACATATTATACTTATATTCTCTTTCCAGGGGGCTTATGATGGTCCCGTTTTATCTATTTATCGTGCTACGCCTCACTTACGCACTTACATACTTGTTAGAACCTGACGGCAATAACGACAAAAGATTAAAGACGGTACCATCATAAGCCTACAGAAATGGCACAAAAGGTACCTACCTACTAGTTATTTAGCCGTGTTTCCCTGTAAATTGCAATACATTCCTAGTTATTTATTTGTATTTTCTATATTCTCGTTATTATACGATTTCAATACATTTGTCACCATCCCAACTCCTCCTGCGGGTGTCGTAAGAGTCGACTAAGGGATTGAAGTGTCACTGACCACTATTTGATAAAATATTGATGGTGGGCAGCAGCATCATCATAGTGGACACATTACTGCGATCGCCAATCCGCTTGCCCAGTGTGGCGATTATGGGCATTTACCTCCTAATGCGTTTATAGGTACGCATAGTTGCCTACGTCCAGCAGTGGACTATCATAGTCTGATGATGATGATGATACGATTTGAATATTAGGTATGCATAAATTTATGACCACAGCTGGATACAATTTTTTCACTTACATATCGTATATCTGCTAGCATACAAGTAACTCGTCGTCTAATAGCCAAAACGCACACTCCTCTTAGCAACCTCGTATGTCAGTATTGAATCAGATCGTAACTGAGATACGAGCTTTATTTCGAGTACGTATTTGTTATTTTAGTTAGTTTTGTTTGTCAAATGGAGAAATATTTGTATGGTATTAATATGTATCCGTGGAATGGAGTGAGCTTAATGTAGTGTTTGTAAATATTATTTTTGGAAAGTTTAGTAAAAACGCTTATATTTATATACGATAATATAAAACTATTCACCTATTTGCAAATGTTCAAATCCGGCCGCCCTATAGGTACAATTCATGTACAATTACGACCGCCGTTCGGTTGCTAGGCGACGAAAAAAAATAACAGAGACGTCATTGGGGTATCAAATAAAATAATTATAACGTCCTACGTTGACTGAGACAATTTCTCTCATCTGCTCAGATGTTTCTTTTGGTAGATCAACGTTTGACATTACTCATTGTTTCAGAGTCTATATTAAGCAGGACGTAAAAAGTGGGCAAGGAATAAATAGGTAATAGTTATACCTATCGAAATTCCTCCGCGCGCCTCGCAAAGTTGCTGATGTATCTGCAATGTTGGCTATAATGTACCCTGATATGGATGGATGGTTACGTGAAACGTAAGTAAGATTTACATTTTTTTATAGTATACGAGTAAGTAAGTAGTATTTACTGATACATAGTTTGTGTACACAAATACCGTGTGGTGACGGAAGTAAGAATACATTTGTCACTATATTTAATACAGTGTGTCCTTAGCCATTGGACAAAGCCGAAACGTATACAATATACATACATATATGCGCTAGGGTATTTAAAACCGATATACGCACTATCGTAACAATTGATGTAGGTAGCCGTTACCTACAAATAAATTAAGAAAATTTGGATAGACTTTAAAAGCTTATCAATTCATTTTTGACCGACTTCAATAAAAGGAGGAGGTTCTTAATCCGACTGTTTTTTTTTTGTTGTATGTATGTTACCTGATATCTCAGAGAATTGTGAACCGATTCTAAAATTTATTTTTGTGATGAACGTGTATATCCCCGAGATGGTTCCATTGGCCCCAAGTTGGGGTCTTATAGGTATGGCGCTTTTGGTAATTTTTATTAATTTACAAGAATTTGCATCCAGAAAGTAGGATTTGAGGAAACCTATGATGAAAACAAATCGGGGATCTTGGAGAAATCGGTTTTTTTTAATTTTTAATTTGGTGATTGTTATGGTTCCGTACCACAATGAAAAAACGAAACTCTGACAGGATTACTTTCTTGTCCGTCTGTCTGTCAAACGGTATCCTGCCTTTTCGTAGAATTTCAGTTTGCCAAATATCACTTGCCAACCAACTTTTTGCAAATGATTCACTTGGCATACCAACATTTACTAAATTATTATTTGCAAACATTCATTTGGGTGAATTTCTTTCTGTAAACTAGGTTAGGTTAGGTTGGAGTTGGAACATGATAATATGCGAAAGACACTTCTGCGTAACGTTAGTTTGCCATGTGATGATTCTGACAAATGAAACTATGGGAACAATAGTTTGGGAAGTAATAATATGCCATAAAATTTTCGGCCACACATTAGTAAATCCTGTCAAGACCATTTACCTCTGGAATGCGTGAACGTATCGAGTTTAAATTTAAATGATATACTAAGGTCTTACCGTCCCTTGAGGCTGTGAAAAAATCAGAATTGTCAATGAAAAAAAAATCACAAAGAACGATATAACAGGTAGTTCCAATTAAGAGTGATTCCCGATTGTTCCATAGAACAATGACGTCATACAACTAAATTATATGTTAATTTTTAATTGTTATAGAATTACCAAGTATCATTTGTTCCAAACCTGTAATAATATGAAAAAAACTGATATGGCAGTATTGTAAGATTGTTCTAGAGAACAAAATGGCAAACATGATATTTTAAATTGTTCCATGGAGCTGACACAATTAAATAGCAAATAAAATGACTGTGCCTTTACAAATTAGAGATTAATATGTGTATGCAAACTATTTCTTATCTTGGTTTCCGTACTGGCAGTTCATAGTAAACTAATCTTGATTTTCTTATGCATTTCGTTGGCAAGCCTTTGGTAAGATTTTGGTGTGACGATTTGATGCCTAAATCCAGTAAGTATATACAAAACTACGTGGCATATTCGCACGTTATCAACTAAACCGTAAAAACAGGACCCTAAAGTAGGTACCCTACTAAGACTTCACTGTCTGTCTGTCCGTCTGTATTATTTGCAAAGTATTGACTAAAACTTAGTACCTGTACCTACCACAACTAGGTACCACTCATGTAGTTTTATGAGACAACTGGGAAATGTAATAACATTTTTTTCCATAATGGAACAAAGTGAAAAAGAATAGTTTTATGTTGTACTAGGTAGTACTGCACTGCAAGTAAACCAGAATAATGAGCTAGTATGTAATTATGTGGAACAAAATGAGAAGAAATATACTGCTTTGTACCATGCCGTCACTGTTCTATGGAACAAATGGGAATCACTTCCAATTAGTAACGTACCAAGCAGCCCGTTCAATTTAACGGAAATACAAAATAAAACACGGTGTAGACTCGATGACTAAACAAGAAAGGCATATTTGGCGTTTTTCTAAATTCGCTCACTAAGGGGTGAAAAAGAAGTTGAAAGTTTGTATGAGGTATGAATATTTTTCAGGTTGCAGACTTGAAACTTTGTTTATAGACTCTTTGATACTATAAAATAATAGTGTGTTCGGCGTTTTATAAGTTAATTGATACGTAACAAGAAAAGCATATTTGGCAGTTTTCAAAATTGACCCCCAAGGGGTTAAAAAGAAGTTGAAAGTTTATTTAAGATAAAACGGTTTTGTGATTTATCATCCAATCATCCATTTTACTTCAAAACGTGATATTTCCTTACTTAGGGAAGTGGAACTGCCGATGAAGGCTAGAACGGAACTCCGGAACTCTTTGGTGTTTTGTATGTATGTAACTGGTTATGCATTTTAAGCAATGAAGATGGTCGTATAAGTTATTGTAAAATACCAGTTCTGATGGGGTATTTCCTTAGGAACTGAGGGAACTGGTCAAACCTTAGGATTGTGTATTATCATTTACAAATCAAGCATTTTCATTTATGCGTTGTAATGTATGTGGAACTGCCGATAAAGACCAGAACGGAACTCCTTAACGACACGTGTTTCACTTTTGGCAGATATTTCTGATTGATTGCGTAAGTTATGTTAGTTATGGAGCGATGGCGGTCATGCAAGTTTTTGACAAAGATCAGTTTAGATGGTAGGTCAAGTTAAGGAATTAAGGGAACTGATTAATGTAGAGTATTTATGTAAGCTACTCTGTAAAAGAGGTTTCATACTATTGTACCTTATAGTTTCGCTCTGTCCGTCTGTCTGTCCGCAACATAGCCCAGTGGCCATTAATATTAGAAATCTGCAATTTGGTACAGATATACAATATACATATTAATCATGCCGACAAAGTGGTAGAAAAAATTAGAAAAAAAATTTTTTTTGGGTACTTCCCCAACTCGTGAAGTGTGAATGATATTTTTTATTTGCTGTAATCCTATAGTGTGAAATATCGTTGAATAGGTCTTTGAAAAAGTAATAAGGGTCTTCAACCAAAATATTTTTCTAAAGTCAATCTTTTCGGAGATATCCGAAGAACTACGGAACCCAAGCATGGTCCGAAATGCTATTGGCTGGTGTTATACGGCTAATGCTATTGATATGAAGACGTCTTTTGGAATAAATAAGCTACTCTTTAAAAGAGGTTTCATACTATTCTAACTTCTTAGGGTTCCGTAATATACTTGGAACCCCTTATAGTTGCGCTCTGTCCGTCTGTCCATCTGTCTGTCCGCAGCATAGCTCAGTGGCCATTAATATTAGAAATCTGCAATTTGGTACAGATATACATATTAGTCATACCATGGTAGTGATAGAAAAAATTTTAAAAAACATTTTTTTGGTTATTTCCTCGACTGGTGAAGTGTGAATGTTTTTTTTTATTTGCTGTAACCCAATAGTGTGGATTATCGTTGAATAGGTTTTTTGAAAAAAAAAATAATGGTCTTCAACCAAAGTATTATTCTAAGGTCAATCTTTTCGGAGATACGTAGGATGCCCTGAAAATTTCGGGAATTTATTACTTAGGAACGTATATTTGACATGTGTTATACCTCTTTCTTACAAGCAAAGTCTCATTATTCGAAAACACTGGCCACTTAGAAAAAAAAAACAATGTCCGATTTTCAATTGTTTTTTAAAGTCGTTGAGTCGCTGGTGAAAATGGAGCTGTCCCGCGAAAGTTTTAGAGCAATGATTTATTATGACTTTAAAAGTGGATTAACACAATAACAATGTGGAGACCGATTAACTATTGCTTTTAGTAGTGAAGCACCTTCAAAGACGACCATATACAGGTGGTATTCGGAATTCCAACGTGGCCGTGTGTCTCTTGCGGATGACGTACGTGAGGGTCGACCGAAAACGGCCGTTACCGATCAAAACATCGATGTTGTTCGCCAACTGATAAAGGAAGATAGGCATGTTACATATCGGGAGATTCAGGAGACTTTAGGCATTGAAATGAGTTAGGTACAAGTTATTTTACAACAAGAGTTGGGCGTGCGGAAGTTATTTTCCCGGTGGATTTCTCACTTGTTATCTGACGACCAGAAAACGGTACGTGTCAATTGGTGCCGCAAAACTTTAAAAAGATTTAATGGAGGAAGCTCAAATGCCGTTTTTAGTATTGTGTCAGGTGACGAATCATGGATTTACGCATATGAGCCTAAATCGAAAAACCAATCTCGAGTTTGGGTTTACGAAGACGAACCGAAGCCGACAAAAGTTGTTCGTTCTCGCAGCACGATCAAAAAAATGGTAGCCACGTTTGTCTCCAAATCGGGTCACGTGGCGACTATCGCTCTTGAAGATCGAAGAACTGTCAATGCCGATTGGTATATAGGCGTTTGTTTACCGATTGGTTTTGCTGAACTGCGAAAAACTAACCCTAACCGTCGTATTATACTACACCATGATAATGCCAGCCCTCACACCGCTCAGAAAACAGACGACTATCTGAAGGGCGAAAACGTCGAATTACTGGACCATCCTCCGTACAGCCCCGACCTAAGTCCCAACGATTTTTTTACTTTCCCGAAAATAAAGAATCGGTTGCGTGGTCAGCGTTTTCAGACCGCGGAAGAAGCAGTCGACGCTTATAAAATGGCCATTTTGTCAACCCCCACTTCAGACTTCAATAACTGTTTTAAAAACTGGTTTCAGAGAATGAAAAAGTGTATTAAACACAAAGGAGAATACTTTGAAAAACAATAAAAGTACTTTTATTTCATTAAAATGCGTATTTTTTCCGATTCCCGAAACTTTCAGGGCAACCTACGTATCCGAAAAACTACGGAACCCAAGTATGGCCCGACATGCTATTGTCTGGTGTTTTATTACCTCAGGGGCTGCTAATGCTATTGATATGATGACGTCTTTTTAAATAAATAAGCTACTCTTTAAAAGAGGTTTCATACTATTCTAACTTCTTAGGGTTTCGTAGTAAACTAGGAACCCTTATAGTTTCGCTCTCTCCGTCTGTCCGTCTGTCTGTCCGCAGCATATCTCAGTGGCCATTTATATTAGAAATCTGCAATTTGGTACAGATATACATATTAATCATGCCGTGGTAGTGGTAGAAAAAATTAGAAAAAACATTTTTATGGGGTACCGCCCCAACTGGTGAAGTGTGAATGATTTTTTTATTTGCTGTAATCCTATAGTGTGAAATATCGTTGAATAGGTCTTTGAAAAAGTAATAAGGGACTTCAACCAAAATATTTTTCTAAAGACAATCTTTTCGGAGATATCCGAAGAACTACGGAACCCAAGCATGGCCCGACATGCTATTGTCTGGTGTTTTATTACCTCAGGGGCTGCTAATGCTATTGATATGATGACGTCTTTTTAAATAAATAAGCTACTCTTTGAAAGAGGTTTCATACTATTCTAACTTCTTAGGGTTTCGTAGTAAACTAGGAACCTTTATAGTTTCGCTCTGTCCGTCTGTCTGTCCGCAGCATAGCTCAGTGGCCATTAATATTAGAAATCTGCAATCTGGTACAGATATACATATTAATCATGCCGACAAAGTGGTAGAAAAAATTAGAAAATAATATTTTTTTTTGTTTAGGTACCTCCCTAACTGGTGAAGTGTGAATGATTTTTTATTTGCTGTAGTCCCATAGTGTGGAATATCGTTGAATAGGTCTTTGAAAAAAATAAGGGACTTCAAACAAAGTTTTTTCTAAAGTCAATATTTTCATAGACATCCGCAAAACTACGGAACCCTATCATGGCCCGACATGCTTTTGGCCGGTTTTTTATTACCTTCGGGGCTGCTAATATACCTACAGGTTGATATAAAGTGAAAAAAAGGAATTTTCTTGTAGCGGCTACGTCACTGGTTTCTAATACCCTAAGGGCCCGGCCACATGACCACGGTGCGGCATCGTAAACATAAAACGGCGCCGCGTCGGGGTATTGCACGTTATCGCACCGTGCGAAAAACGTTGCGGTACCGTGTTGAGTATCTACTCAAACGACAAAAGACAAAACTTGGATGCATCTGCATCCAAGTTTTGTCTTTTCTTTGCTCGTGTTGTTTTCAAAGCCTGGAAAAATGACTTGGCGGACCTCCTTCCACGCTCTAGTTTTTAAAAACGTATCTTTGTAATCGTCAATTGTTTTGTCGCAGAGGACTGAACGTTCTTCTACCAAAGAAATCAACATATCGGCATCTATATCCTCAACCATCTTTGAAAAAAGTGTATTTACTAGTGATCGTTATCAACGTGCACTTTCCGTGGCACTACGGTTGACAGAAAAAGTAACAAATATGAAAATGCTATTTTGTTCTATCGACACATACAAACTTTATCCTACTTTATTAAAGAAAAATTTTAATGTCATTAATTTATGACCAGAGATCGAATTTCGATCGAATTTAATCAAAATGAATATTCTAGTAACTATTTCAAGTGGAGTAAGATCAGTGTTATACAGGGTGGGAATGAGTATTCGGACAGACTTTACCAATACATTTTTGATTTCAAAAGAAGTAAAAAATATTATGAGACATATGTCATTTTCGGACAAAAAAGTTTGTTTTTTTAATTCTTATTTGTGATTTTTTTATTTTTTTTTATACCAATTTAATAATAAATTGTAAGGAAAAAAAATTAATTTCGGTGTAGGTAATTATTTATTATAATTAAAATGACTATAATTTCTGAAATTTTAATAATCTATAAAATACCTGTGTATTTCATTTTTCTGTCAACCATATTTTGCCACCAATACCGCAGTTGCCGCACGTTGATAACGATCACTGGTGTTTACTAACTGAGTAAACTGAGAAAGAAACTTGGTGCTAAAAGGATTGTGACGTTCCTTTCAGAAATTATAGTCATTTTAAGTATAATAAATAATAATTACCTACACCGATTTTAATCACTTATTCAAATTACACTGATTAAACCAGTAAACGACTAAAATGTATCAAACAGATTTGGCTGTCAAACGTTCACGTCAAATTGAAAAATCCATTATACAGGGTGGTTAGTGAGTAACCCGACAAACTGGAAAGGTGTATTCCTGACCACATTTTGAGAGTATAATGTCATATGAACTTTTCTGGAGTCAGCTTAATTTAAGAGATAATGACAGTCATGTTTAAAAAAAAACTATTTTCATAATAAGTCACTGATAAATGCCTGCACGATTAAAATTCTTACGCTAATAGTTTTTATCTTGACATACTTACTGACGAAAGTTAGAGAAAATGACAAAAAGTATCAGAAAAATTTAACCTAAGAAAAAAATATATATTTAAAATAAATTCTTTCCTTACAATTTATTATTAATCATGTATAAAAAAATGAAAAAAATCACAAAAAAAAAATTAAAAAATCAAACTGTTTGTCCGAAAATGACATAATATATGTTTCATAACATTTTTGACTTCTTTCGACATCAAAAATACATTGGTAAAGTCTGTCCGTATACTCATTTCCACCCTGTACTCCACTTGAAATAGTTACTAGAATATTCATTTTGATTAAAATAAAGACTTTGCAAAATGTCATTTATAGTACTGTTATATGTCATAAATTAATGACATTAATTTTTTTCTTTAATAAAGTAAGATAAAGTTTGTATGTGTCCGAAGGAGAGTACTATTTTTTTGTGGGTACGTACGAGTTATAGAACAAAATAGCATTTTCATATTTGTTACTTTTTCTGTCAATCATAGCCATTGCCACGGAAAGTGCACGTTGATAACGATCACTAATAATTACACTTTTTTCAAAGATGGTTGAGGATATATAGATGCCGATTTGTTGATTTCTTTGGTAGAAGTACGTTCAGTCCTCTGGGACAAAACAATTGACGATTACGAAGATACATTTTGAAAAACTAGTGCGTGGAAGGAGGTCTGCCAAGTCATTTTCCACGGTTTGAAAACAACACATGCAAAGAAAAGACAAAACTTGGATGCATCTACTCAACACGGCACCGCAACGTTAATCTGCAGGCGCCGGTGCGCGGCGCGATAACGTGTGTTTGCCCGATGCAGCACCGTTAAACTGCACGACGCCGCGTCGTATTTTCGCACGGCGCGATAACGTGGATTTGCCCGGTGCAGCACCGTTAAACTGCACGACGCCGCGTCGTATTTTCGCACGGTGCGATAACGTGCAATACCCCTACGCCGCGCCGTTTTACGTTTACGACGCCGCACCGTGGTCATGTGGCCGGGCCCTAACTGATATGTCATTTTGGCTTTGTGCAATGGCTATGACACTCTGAATAACATCCATTTCTGTGAATATTAAGTTCTAAAGATGTGATCCACACAGGATTGATGAGATACCTCAAATACGAGTATATAAATATGCAAGTATATTTATATCTTTTTTATTAACCCATGATTAATTTTCAATCAAAAAGTAAAAAGTAAGACTACTGATAAAGACTACGAAGCTTGTTAGCGGCACCTATTTACGATTGGCCATTTGTGCAATTTGTTATAAATGTTATGAATAACCCTCTGCCGCTGATGTGACGTCTAGTAGATACCAGTGCATTGCAATGTCGCCGTTACAATGTGGATAACAAGATTTAATCTTATCACGTCACCGGCCAGTGGCAGTCGTCGTCGTCAGTGGCAGAAGGGTAACGAAGGCTGTCATGAACTGCTCCTTGGTGAACCGAGGGAATTACTGTTACAGAAACAGGATCGATTTTTTTTTTCAAGCCTGTAGGAGTGTCCATCTGCTGGGCAAAGGCCTCTCCCTCAGATCTCCACAGCTCCCGATTCGGTGCCAACTCTGGCCAATTGTTGGCGAAGGCGTCCAAGTCGTCCCGCCATCTCCGCCTGGGCCTGCCTCGTCCCCGCCTAGTTTGCGGCATCCACTTGCTGGCTGTAATAGCCACCTTTCTGGATGCATGCGGTAGACGGTAGACGTGGCCGGCCCAATCCCACTTTAGCCTGGCAGACTTTCATTTGGACTTATGACTTTAGGTGAGTGACCATGTTTGAGCATCGTAGGTTAGGACGGGCAGGTTACACATGTCGACTAATTTGCGCTTCAGTGACATTGGAAGGTCGCCCTTCATTAGCTCTGTCATAGACCAGTAGCTCTTCCCGGCATTTTGAATACGGCGTTCAACTTCCTTGTCCTGCCTGTTGCTGAAAGAGACTAGCTGGCCCAAGTAGATATACTCATCTACATAATGTATCGTCTGCCCGTCTACTTCGACCCTACATTTTGTGCTGTTAATCATCACCCGAGTCTTTGTGCGATTCATATGAACTTGACGGTGTTTTTATGCGATTTTGTTACGCGTTTTTTTTGTTCATTACCATCACCACTTTATTTACCGTTTTATAAAAGCAAACGAGACTATTGTGCCAGAATAGCAGACAAACATGCGTCTGCTACAAGATAATCGAAAATGACTCCACTATTTATATGCAGTTCGTCAATAATTTGGGTTCGGTAATGACTTGATTGTTGCGACTGAATAATCGCATAGAACTACCCTTGAAAGCTTGCGTTGCTCAGGTCTTGGAACATTAACTGGATCGATTGGCATCAATTTTTTTTGTCAAATATGACAATTTTCTCGCACTTATCTATTGTATACGCACATACAGGGTGGAAATTCTTTTCACGTTTCTATTCAAGATCAACAAAATTCTACTTAGATTTTTCTCTACTCTTATAGTATGTTAAAAAAACACGGAAGATGAACTAAAAAAAATGTATTTGGTCTTTGGCGGAATTATTATGACCACAGCCAGATCTCCTACTCCTACAGATTGAGAGTAAATCGTCTGTGACAGACGATGACGAATCTATAAGGTTTCCGTTCTTGTCATTTTGGCTATGGTGACTTTAAAACGCCCTATTATTATTTTTTATGAATTATAGAGTTAATGGACGATTTATTGTTTTAGAGTAAGCGATACTACTAATGAAACAGAGTCAACGAGTCTACCCCATTAAATGAGGCAAACCTAGGCAACGGAATTCCTCTGGCAAATGAAACCGCCTCAGACAATGTGTAAGGACACAGCTTTCTGCTAGTCATCGATTTCTAAGAATCAACCGAACAAAACTACAATAAGGTGTAATACTCATACAGTATATTATGATCATCCTCCAACTCCTCATCAAACCCGCACTATTACACCTTATAGTAGTTTTGTCACCAAAGGCCTACTAAACTTCAGCTCAATTGGCCCTTTCAATTCTTCATCAGGTCAGGTTCATCTATTGTATTGTTATCGAAGTTAAGTAAGCATACTTCTCCTCTCACTACAATCGGCCCACCAAAATCTGGTTCAATTAATCGTTGCAATATTTGTAAGCATACGTATACATAACGTAGGCACAGCTACAAAAGTCGGTATGTGATTTTTATTTTATTTTTGGATTTTAACGCCATTTTGAACCTTTCTAGAAGACTATCCATAATAGTTCAGGATTTATGAATTTTATCATCATATCATCATCATCAGCCTATGATAGTCTACTGCTGGACTTAGGCCTCTCCTTTTAATTACGCGTGTGGACGCATTAGGAGGCAACTGCCTATAATCGCCACGCTGGGCAAGCGGATTGGCGATCGCAGTAATGTTTCCACTATGATGACGCTGCTGCCCATCATTACTCTTTTATCAAATAATGGTCAGTGACACTTCAATCCCTTAGTCGACTCTTACGACACCCGCAGGAGGAGTTGGGGTGGTGACAAATGTATTCTTACTGCCGTCACCACACGGCCAATGAATTTTAGCTATGTGATATCATACATAAGCGGGTTCGATTCCCGGTTTAACCATGAAATAATTCAAAATGCAATTCAACTTGTTTTTGTAAATCGAAATAATGTCTTCTTTCAGTAAGATGTTCCTTTACAATAATTATTAATTTCCATACAATTGTTTTAAAAAAAAAATTAATGCTGTTTTATTCAGTTTTAAACATAAAAGGAATCGTCTTTCAGTAAAATATGCTATCTATGATATTTAAGGTACTTTCCCTCCATGTGGCATCGCCGTGGGACGCCCTGTATAATAGATCAGTACATACGAGTACAGGCTGATCGCGAGTTGCGACATATTTTAATGTTGTATTCCTAGCCATATTTAGAGTCTTTAATGTTATATGAAATTTCCTGGATTCGGCTTGGATTAGAGATAATCAACCCTTTTTCGAATAAGTTCGAGTTGTGATAATACTGATAATAAATACTCAAATATTTAATGCCCTCGCTGGGATTTGAACCCGGATCCTCCAGCATCGTAAGCACATTCACTACTAAGTAGGCTACGGAGAAGGCTGACTAATAATATAACTTATCTAACTTTTTTATTATAGGAACCAGGAGTTGCCAGAGGAAGAGCATGAATTTATTATAGAGAAAGGTACTAGTCATGTAAATAGTCCAATTACAGGGCGACGGATAATTAATGTACAACATTTACTGGATCAATTAGCTAAGATCAATGATCATGGCCCATAATTTGGATGTATTTTTTCTTATATGAAAATTAAATCTCAAAAATGAAAGGGACTGCACTCGAAATAGTCCATTATATTACGGAAAAAAGTTCACATTCGGATACCAGAACCAAATTTTAGTATGTTGTTAAATATGTCATTCTGTATCCAAAACTGCCGGGAGACACTCTCTCAAAGGTCAAGGTCACCAGTAATGACGTCATCAAAATGCCTAGTGCCTAATTTCAAAAAGCGCTTATTTGTTCCTCAACCGCCCAACGTACACCATTGTGTGTGGTATCAATTGAAAGGTTATTAAATATGCTCTAACTTTGTCTTTTTGTGTTATAGCGAACATCTAAAAATAAAAAAATATCGTTGAAAGAATAAAAATACTTTTTTAATCTTTTCGTACAATGTACATTTCATCAGGAAACAAGCGGTATTAGAAAAAAATATTGAAGTACATAAATGTAGCCAAACTATTATCCTAAAATAAACAGTTTAAATCATCGAAATCGGTTGAAAATAAACAAAGTTATGTCATTTTCTATATTCCGCGGCAAACGCCATACACCTGCCATCCGCCCACCCGCCAGTTCGAAAATGTAAATTGCACCCAAACTATGCGATTGATTTATACTGATAAGATATGAACTAAAAGCCAATTAATTATACAAATACAAGTTATTTAAAAATACTGTTGTTATTAAAATAAAATACATAATTTAAGAAAAAACCAAATTAAAAAAAAAGTAAGGTAGAAAAAAGGTAACAAATGAATAAAAATAACTTCTAACTATCAATAAAAGAATATTTGTATTTATTTAACGTTTTATTCTGAACAGTAAATTCTGGAGCAAGTTCCTTCACATACACAAAGAAGAGTGCAATTTAAAACGTTTTTTACGCATACGCCAACGTGGACAGGGCACAAGTTCTTTACAACTTGCACTTGCATCAGGAATCGTTTTCCACAATGGAACTGTAATATAGACAAATACTTTCTCTGCTTTTTTCCAGCTCCAATCGCAGGGATCAATTTTCTTGTGGATAAAGCAAGGCACTTCGTCCATATCTTCGTTTGTTTGTAGAATGGTCCGCTTCAGATGTTGAGTCAGTTTCAGTGCATCTTTAGTTGGTGAGATCGTAAATTAAGGAACATTCCGCCTTGCTATAATTAATTGTTATATCATTTGTAGTATCTCTGGACATTCGTCATCCAAGTGGTGGACGGCCTTCCTCTTTCCAGTAGCCATGGACAGATAGTTTATCACGACATGACTGTCCGGTCGGCGAAGGACGTGACCTTACCATCTTAGCTTATTTTTACAACCTTGAAACTCCTCTTTACATGCTTGTTGTGAACTCTGGCCGTGAGCGCGACTCCTCCTGCCCATCGTAGCAAACGAAGTATGCGATTAGAAGCAATCCCAAATATTTCAGCAATGGACGGATCGCATAATAAAAAATAAACAAACTTACCTACAGGCAAAGTTTGTTCACACAAGCTAACAATATAAAGCACGATACTGAGCACGGAAATCTTACATCAGTTCGTAACAGCAGAATTGTTTCAACTAATAATTCATAGTTAGCAGTAGTAAGAATAACGAGCAAATTACTAATTTTAATAATTAGTAGGTTAATGAATATTCCATTGTGGAAAACGATTCCTGATGCAAGTGCAAGTTGCAAAGAACTTGTGCCCTGTCCACGTTAGCGTATGCGTAAAAAACGTTTTAAATTGTGTATGTTCTTTGTGTATGTGAAGGAACTTACTGCAGAATTTACTGTTCAGAATAAAACCTTGAAATATATATATACATAATATTCTTTCATTGATAGTTAGAAGTTATTATTATTAATTTGTTACCTTTTTTCTACCTTGATCTAGGTTACTATGTTTTTTCATTTGGTTTTTTCTTAAATTATGTATTTTATTTTAATAACAACAGTATTTTTAAAATAACTTGTATTTGTATAATTAATTGGCTTTTAGTTCATATCTTATCAGTATAAATCAATCGCATAGTTTGGGTGCAATTTACATTTTCGAACTGGCGGGCGGGCGGATGGCAGGTGTATGGCGTTTGCCGCGGAATATAGAAAATGACATAACTTTGTTTATTTTCAACCGATTTCGATGATTTAAACTGTTTATTTTAGGATAATAGTTTGGCTACATTTATGTACTTCAATATTTTTTTCTAATACCGCTTGTTTCCTGATGAAATGTACATTGTACGAAAAGAGTAAAAAAATATTTTTATTCTTTCAACGATATTTTTTTATTTTTAGATGTTCGCTATAACACAAAAAGACAAAGTTAGAGCATATTTAATAACCTTTCAATTGATACCACACACAATGGTGTACGTTGGGCGGTTGAGGAACAAATAAGCGCTTTTTGAAATTAGGCAGCAGCCATTTTGAGGATGTCATTACTGGTGACTTTGACCTTTGAGAGGGTGTCTCCCGACAGTTTTGGATACAGAATGACATATTTATTAACATACTAAAATTTGGTGCTGGTATCCGAATGTGAACTTTTCCCATACATACGTGTCCGTAATATGATGGACTAAAATTCAATTTTCGGTGTGAAATGTGCAAGAGAAATTTAATGTCAGTTCTGATGAACGCTGCGATGATAGTATGGATGTAAACCATAAAAGCTGTTTCAGCTATGGGCTCATGCATAAATCATGTGAGGTTTTTTCGGCTACTTTTTGACGATGTAGAAAAATACACGAGAGGTCTCCTTGTACCCCCCCTCCCCTAACGTGATCTTTCGTGATGTTTTCTTGGACCCCCTCCCCCCCTATAGGACCTCGCATGATTTATGCACAAGCCCTATGATGTCTATGGGATCAGGATTTTCTCATTAGGTAGTGCTTACTTCTCAATTTAAAATGCCTGACCTTACTCCTAAATTATATTTGGCAACTCAAAACACAGTTTGTGAGTGGTGAGAAAGAGTATGCCGCCAAAAAAAACAGACTGCAATATCTCAACGAAATGTTATTTTTTTAAGTAGGTAGTAACACTACAATGTACTTATATATTATATAAAGTTAAATATCCCATATACCACTGAAAAAATATCGAAGCTTACCAACGCCAGAGGTGGAATTTGAACCCAACGTCCTCAGCTTTCGTGGCTGATGCTTAAACCACTGGAGTGGCCGAGTGGTTTAGGCAACAGCCGCAAAACTAAGGACGAGGCTCCAAATCCCACCTCTGGCGTTGGTAAACTTCGATATTGTTTATTTAGTACCTAATGTACCTATATTATGACATCAAATATTTAAATTAGTGAATGTAATAATTTTTTTAGGATCTATTTTTTTCTTTTAACTGTAATTCTTCAATTTACAGTTGTAATTGTGTATAATAAATAATAAAAGTCTTAATGTTTTACCTATGTGCATTTTTATTTTTATAATGAATGCAATTTAATTTAGTAAAATAAGCTCCCTAAAACCTGATAACTGCTGGTAAGTCACATAATAATTATACAGATGTAATGCATAATTCCATTCATTTGGCTTTTCACGGAAACTACTTCACCAAACATTACACCGAAGCGAATTCTGTAAATGTCAAATTAGTATGGACTCGCAAATGTGCGTCGTTGGCACTGTGCATGTGCAATCGTTGGTGGACTCTTGTGCGTTTGACGCACACAGCAGTGGGAAAGTTGAATGTCTACGAAAAGCTGGTGGTAGTGAATACTTAGGGCCTATATTCAACAGTATCGTGTTCCGATCAGAAAAAATAGTTTTTTTTTAAATTATAGTGGACAACAAGTGGGCTTGCCTTACCAGTTGGTCAAACAGGCATACTCTCGAACCAAGTCAATTTTGTTCTTCCGCGGATTTTTTTCTCTTACTATTTCCTAATCAGAATACGATGCTGTACAGTCGCCATCTGATATAGCAGAGCGGCCAGGGTACTCATAAATATCTGAGCAGGCCTCTATTGGCAAGCTCAGATATTTTTGAGTGCCGTGGTCGCTCAGATATATCTGATGGTGACTGTAACAAATTGATTGATCTGTATTGAAAATCCATTTTCAGTACAGATTTTTGCCGCACTAGTGCGAGAACTATTATATACCTATAAAAATATTTTTCATCACACTTGCTGTCTAAGCGCGCCATTGCTTGCGCGCGTAGCGGGAGTAATAGAAAAGTGAAATTCCCTAGGGAGTAATAGAAATGTCAGTACGTAATTTAATAATATTATGTCTTAAAACTTATTTTTTGGTTGGCAAGTGTGATGAAAAACATTTTATGCATCACGGTCGGTAAGCGGAATACTAACTCGAGTCATGAAAGCCCTCCGCCTTATGGCGTCGGGCTACTAACACTCTCGTTAGTAATTCCGTGCTTACCTCCCTTGATGCACAATGTACTATTACACGCATTGGTTACAAGCCCGATATATTAAATCTGTCTTTTGCATTGCATTGAGACGACTCGAAAAGACAAGGATAGTCTTATAAAATCTATCCCTCTCTATCTTTTTTACCATCTAGTACTTTGACAAGTGTAATTATTCAAAAGAGGTAGTAATAAATTACAAACTCGGCCGCTTTCATTAAAAAAATCACCAAGGGTCAATGACCCCGCTCGGTAAAAATGAGGTAGTGTGCGTGAAGTGCGCGTGTGTGCGAAATGGGGAAATTTGACAGAATCTCAAAAATTTCCCACATCTATCCGACCCTTAAGTCGAGATCAATCGTTTTTGTATTGATCTCGGCTTAAAGCGTCACAAAATGAACCCAGATTAGTAGTAAACTATTTCCACATAATCTAAATATCACTGAGCGTATACCCAGCAATCAGCAGCAGCATTGATTTCATTGCCAACACCACATGTCAGAATTCAGAAGGCCAGACCAAAGAGTGCGTAAGTAATGCGTGGGTGATCCTAAAACCACTAGTGAACAAAGCCAGTTTTTTTCCCCTAGGATAGTATAGCTAGAGAATTTGGAGCGATGCCAGTGGGTTCAATTGCCGTAGGTTCATTCACGCGTGTTTTACCTAGTTGTCGTGTTGCTGACCCGGTATTAGCGAGCTGATAAGTGCAATTTTCTCGTCACAGTCATGTGTACAGAATAGCTGTTTTGAGGTTTATAAATAATGCAATGATCATTATTTTAGAGCGGCATCGTGAAAATAGAACATTATAACTATACCTCGATATTTTTCTATCAGGAACGGGAAATTGATAAAATTAAACATCGACATAGGTAACTGTTATCGATGAGTACCTACACCCAGTTCTCATAAAAATACTAACTTCGTAAAAACAGGTAACCAAGAAATACAGGAGCCATCTAGGCTTTGTTTTAAATATCGAATACTTCATATTAATTATTAGTGTATATTTTAATAGTCTTTATTTATTTTATTTTATTTTATTGGTATTAAGGATAACAACAGCCGTAAATAATACTAAACATATTACTTCTTAAGAATTAAAAATTAGGCCAATAACAGTCATCCATCGGTTAACCTTATCTTGTAATTACACACAATTTAACCCTTCATAAGGCTGACATTTCAATAAAGTGAATGGAATGTCAGTCTTACTCATTGAAAATAGAACACTTATTTGAAGTGCCATAAGTGGTTTCCAGATCGTCTCTGCCTTATAAAGGGTAAATTTATGTTGTTAAATTTATTTATCGACTACAATAAGACTTATCGATAACAGCTACGCCGATATTAAATTTTGTCAATCTTTCGTTCTTGCTAGAAGAATATCTAGGTATAATTATAACATAACATGGCAATAAAAAATCAGTCATTCGTCAGTCGCTCTTGCGTCATTTACTTAGGACTGTAGAGGGAAAAGGGTTGCAGCATTGCGACATATTTTCATCATCCCTGGCATCAAGCCAGCAACCGCTGTGTGGTGTAAAGTTGTAAACCTACTCTTTTCCTAATTGGATTTAATGGCAGCCAACTATTATAATTTGCAGGTACGGACGCCGGTAAACTCTGTCAGACATTAGATATTTATCGGCTTCTCGCTTACTAGTGATAGTCGCCATCATCTTTGGAATACCATCCGCAGTCGATCTCTCTCAAACCAACCAGTACGTGCGAGATAAACAACGAATAGCTTTACGTAGCCTTTAGTGACTATTACGGTACCAAACTCGTGGTATGTGTATAGAACTGGTCCAACCTGCACTACCGGTGCGGTCGATTTCAAATGGATCATGCCTGCAATTTGTTCTACGTTCAGTCCCCACAATTTTGCTACGTGTACAATGTAGATACATTTGCATAATCCAAAGCCTTCGACTAGCTCTAGATCGATTTACATAAGAAGCCCAACAAAAAATAATTTCAGTAGTCTAGTCGAAGTAGTCTACAAGTTTTGATCGTGTCTTTGTGAATCATTCCATGGAATGTGACAAAGGAAATATTTAGATATATTATGAAAGAATTGAAGTTATTCGTTTTAAAGCGAGTAATTTGTTAGTTGTTTTTGTTGAAGTAAATGAACATAAAAAAAATCACGAAATCCTTATTCTTCAAGATCTGGACTTGCTTAGGCTCATCCAAATCAGAATCACGAGCTGAATATATCCAGCTAATAAAAAAAAATCTCCATAATTATCATCACTTATTCTACGAGCGCTACGTAACGGTAACATAAATGTTGTACTTTACCTTTTATTATTATAATCTAATCGGCTCGTGACTCAACTCAACTTGAACATTGTAACTAAGAACCCTGTCATATTGGGGTAGCGATATATAAAAAGGTTCGGGTTTTCCAATTAAAGATAGTCCGAGTAGCCTAAAAACGGGACACACGAATAGGCATTAAGTACCTAGTTTAAGCACCCCAATGTCCCAGTGGTTTAGGTACTTTCACAATAATGATGCCCCAAGGTTACGCAATGCAATGATAATGACTGCAAAGCGAGCCGCCTTCCGCTCATTATTTGTATTTATGGTTACAGAGTGGAAATCACCAACACAGACGCAGAATATAAATAGTATGCAAATGAATTACGTAATTTTAAAAACATTGGCAGTACCTAGCCAGAGTGTAGTTCCTTTCACTCATTTTTCGTGTTGTATTCAAATTAAATGTTAGGTCAACGGTTACGTACAGGTTAAGTGCCTAATAAGCACGATAAATCTTATTTAGTTGGTTTGTTAATTTGAAAAATAAAACAAAACATATCCGATCTTTGTGGAACTCTCTGGGGGAGGCCTATGTCCAGCAGTGGACGTCAATTGGCTGATGATGATGATGATATCCGACGTAAGCCATATGAATAAAAACTAATAAAAAGTAACATTATCACATCCCTCACACCTGGTATATTATAGTATAATTACAGGGCATTTAACATGCAAATGGTTGTTGCCAGTTTTCAATATTATGGCACCTTTGTAAATTTACATAGTAAATAATACCTCGTAATTTTAATCCATCGATGACTTTTTGACCATCATACTTTCTTTGTTGATAGACTTCTCTTAATAAAATGATGATCAAAATAAAACTGTAAACGTAATATCCAATATCACACCACGGCTAAACAACATAGGTGATCAGGCGATTCGTCTGTTCGTTTGCCACCTATATCATAAAAAAAAAAATAGGTATATCTAAGTCATTACAACTAAAATGCCAATGATAGTGACAAACGAGCAATTTTCGCAAAATAACTAAACTCTGACGTTAGCAAGACAATAAGTCAAGTGATAACTGGACCCTTACTATGATGAATTTGCCTACGTTAACTATAGGCCCAAGAGAGTTAACTGCACACTCTTCTACATTTAATGCGGTAAGAATGACGATTTGACGAACTCCACGTGTTTGAAACTTGTGCATATTCATTTTGAAGCAATAAGGAACAATGCCTGTCGAATCATTTTTGCATAAAAAATAATTCCTGTCATACAAATTTCCCCCCTTGGCAGTGCATAATCTACTGCAAGCATACTAGATTTAGCATAAATTATGGCGATCCGTTTAACGACCTATTCTGTATCGTATTCAGAATAGAAAAAGCGCTAAAGATTTTAAAAGTCTGGGTAGGGCGATATTTGGGCTACCACACAAAAACACATTTTTTTAATGAGAATACATCACGAAACAAATAGTGGTGATTGTTGTTACACGTGTATACCTCTAATACGAGCAACATACATGTATTAACGTATAGTTACTGCCAGTACGTAGTAGCCTTTAGTAACTTCTGTCACTGCAACTTCACGATAAGGGTCTAGCTACGAACACGCAGTAATGTCTAATCTATGGAATCGGAGCAGCGTGCCGCGTAGTCACGACAGCAATGCTAAAACACAGCCATTTTAGAGTATACATAGACAACTAAGACAACACAGCACGTCGAAAGCGTAGTCGTAAATTAGTATTTATTACACTAGTCTGCTCCACAGTAGAAGGAGTAGTAAAGGTTTAAAAAAAGATTGCAAGGATTTTAGGGCTAAAAGCGTAGTATAGCAACGAGTCAGCCGCAAATACATTCTCTCGTACTTGTAGATGAGAGGATATTGGTTGTTCTGCTCTTTCCGTTGATTCAGACGGGCTTGAGAATGCCAATTGCGATTGATACTTAGCATTCAAAAGAAACATAGATAATTTTAAATATTCTGAACGTCTCCCTGACCCGTATCTATAGGTACTACATCGAAAAACTATCGTGGATGGGAAACATGGCAGCAGCATCCCTGTAATGAGGTGTACGAAACTGAAATCGCCAACCCGCCTACCAAACCATTATGCATTATAGCATCAACCCTCCCTTAGGGCAGTCTCAGTTATGTCCATTAGTGGACGTAATTTGGCTGATGATGATGACGTCTTCGAAAAATTGTTCCAGTCAGCGTCAACCGCTGAAAAACCGAAAGTGATCGCTGTTTCAAAATTAGTAAAAATCTACCCGGAATGGGGAATGGGCGACACTTCCTTTGCATAGACGCCTTCGTTATGTCGCCAAAAATAGAATCGAAAAGGGTCACGAATATACTACTTTTATCCACGTACTCTGTGATCGCGGCCGTCAATAGCAATTGAAGTTCACCGTCTGCGTCAATTAGATTGTTTACCAACTTAAACCGGTAGTTATTCCTCGTTAGCTCCCCCTTCGCTATTTAAATCGGTTTTATTGGGTCCTTACGTATTCTGGGTTGTTGTATTACTAGGCATATTTTAACATTGCATCTCTTTTCCATCAATTTCATCATCATTATACTGCCTGACGTGAGTCAATCGTGGTAATAATAAAAACTGTAAACTTCGTTCGTGATCGCGAGTTCTCGGGTGACTTGTCCAACCTATTTTGCAGTGAATGAGTCTCGAAGTCAGTTTTAGAAAGATCTGCAGCTTCAATTAATTTAAGAGAATCACTTGTTTGCACGCGGCTTTTACGAATTCCATGAATTCATTCATATAATCTGAGCGGCGTGCTGACAACCAGTTGTAAGCCAGAATTAAATGTCACAATTACACAACAACCTGGAAACGAATGCGAAATAGGAACATGGATCCAAAATACATGAATAGTACCTAATAATTGTGTATACACAACTTCAGAGCAACTCTAGTATAAACAATGATCTAGACGTCATCGACTACAGATTTCCACTCTTGGCAAAAAAAACGTAAACAAATCCGATTTCGCATCTAAGCAAATGCATTTTGCTTACACGAGTCGTGGCAATGGCAAGATAATAAACGTGTATTGGAACAAATGAATATCGAATTTACGTCACTCAGCTATTATCGTATACAATATGATATTAGTGATATTACATGTCAACCTCACAAGAGGTTGGGACTATGGTGTAATTGGTGTAGAATCCATTATCTTCCTTTTTAATAAATTCTTTACTATGGTCAGGCTATGTATTTTGAATTTTGAGCAACTAATGTCTCTAGCAAAATAGCGTCGAATCCTACGTAAAGTAGGTCCACTGTAGCTGTCCATGGCAACAAGTCATACCCAGAGGGCAGTGGGAGGCACACCTGCCCGGACTGGTTCTTACGGGGACGTCGAAATCCTACGGAACATTCTATGTAAATTTAAGCCCCTTGCCTCCATTACTATCGCGGCCTACGCCCACACGAGATAAAGCTGTGTTTACAAAAAATAGACTAGACGGTGATGTTTACAAAGGAACCGACTAGACGAGCTTAATTCCATGTCAAATTGTTCTATTTTATGTACGCATTTAAGTATAGTGTCTTAAGCTGTATTTAAAATCGTCATAGCCGTGATAGTTCGTTATCCACCGTGCCTTTTGAATGTAATATTTCGGGTTCTCTTATTTATCGCCGAAAATTATATGGCCGAATATCACTTCCCAGCTCACGTTTCGCGAAATTTTACTTCGCCGAATGTTCATTTCCCAACTTATTGAAATGTTTTGTTTTATTTGCCAACCTCACAGTTACCAACTTAACATTTGGTCCGTGTTTTACAAAGCAAATGTTCAAAATGCCAACATTCATGTGGCCGAATGTTTTACTTGACGTAATATACACTTCGTTGTTTATTGTGTACCAAATGTTTCATTACATACAATTTCGTTTAGCAACTACGTAATATTATTTGTGCAACTATTAATAGAATACGGCAATGAAAATGGAATCGATCGTGTACCTAAAACATGCGTATTGGATTTCGAAAAAGCTGCGATACCTACCGAGTCTTCTATCAACTTTTGAGGGAATTTATTTACAAGGATGCCATTTTCACTTGGGGCAAATTTTATACAGGTAACTACCTTTTTTTGAAATGCTTCCTTTTTCTATTTTTTTTATTATTTTCTTATACAATATGAATACTAGCATATTTTTTTTTCGGGACGAAAAAAAAAAATAACCTCGAAGGTCAGGCGGGAGCTCGCTACGCTTCGCTCCCGCCTGACCTTCTAACCTAACCCGGCCAAGTCGGATCTGCACTGGAGGGTTTTGCTCACTCGCTTCGCTCGCTCGCTCATTATTTCCTTCTGGTTATCCATATAAGTGATAGTAAAAATTGTTTTTTTCTGTGTTTGCCAAAAAAAGAATTAATTATGGGTAGGCTTCTTAGTAACTTGCCAAATGGATGAAAAGGCAACTGTTGCATCAGCGAAACGTTATTCGTTCACGAGTTGTTCAGTCAAGTGAACCATTTGACAAATGATAAGTCCGCCAAAAGTTTAGTTGCGTTATAATAATCTGCTTTACAATAATTCTGCCAAGTGAAACGTTGTCATACAAAAATTTGCCAATCGTTAGTTGTCAAAGTAAAAGTTCGGCGAAACGTTGGTTGGCAAATGAAAAACGGCCAAAAAAAATTCGGCGAAAAGGCAGAACACCAATATTTCGTCATGTTTTTAACTAAACCTTTCTTCTGCAGTTCTCTTTTCTAACCGAATCAACGGCGAACCGTCTAGCTAGAACAAGTCAATTTGATACAAGCCGCGTAATTTTCTTATAAGTTACAACGCTGATGTCACTGATAACGTCTTTTGTATAGCATGAATAAATTAACTCTATCTTAAATTAATTCACAAAGTCATTACGATAGCGTTATGAAGAAGAATAATTCTTACCTATAAATATAATTAAACGACTAAATGTCTCACGGGGTTTAAATTCAATAATTCTTACCCTAAAATAAAAAGGCAAATGTTTTAAATGACGTGTTGGTTTTTTGCAAAGGCATAAGACTGCATTCATTTGGTGTCTTTGTGGTTATCATAAATTGAAACCAATAAATCTAAATCAAGTCTTTCTCAGTACTTGAGCTATTTAGGTAAGTCTTAATCAGATTAACAGTTATCCCTTCCTACCGGGAGCAGGATTAAATAAATACTTATAGATTTTCATTTCTCCAGCAAAGGATAACACATTTTGAATATGGGAACTTTTTCTAGGAAACAAGCATACTCGATTTTTATAGCTTAACTTTACATTAACAACAATAACGAAGCAACATGTAGGTTACCTACTAGCGTAGCGTACCTATTTAATTTTACTTCATAGATCAAATATGTAGATTTCGTATAATATATGTAAGATACTTCACAACAATCGAGTAACGAAATAAAAAAAGTTTGGTTTATGTAAAAGATAGATATTAAAGAAATAAAAGATTTAAGAAACGTTTAAGGTTGATTTCAAAAACCGCACTTTTATTAAAAAAAAATAATGGCCTGTATGACTAACTATCGTATCGTAACACAACGGAAACATTGGAAACTATCGTGATTTTTGTTTTAATTTAAGCTCTTACTTTTTTTGCAATCTGCCCATAATCGATTATAGTTCTATGTATATTAAATCAAAGCAGCGCAGGAGCAACGGCAAAAACTTATCAAAACTTGTCAAAAATTGCGTATAACACCGCCTTGCCCTATCCTAACACTGGCCTAATTTTTTCCCCTTGGACGTTATAGTGCCAGGTCACAGAACTATGGAAGTCGGGAAAGTTGGGGTGCATAACTGCATAATAAAAAGGGCAAGTGGTCGGTTACGCTTGTGATTATATATAATCAACTCAACTTCATTCAACCCTCTCAAGGACGATGTTCTTACACGCTCGCTCTGATGGCTTAATGGACGTTTTTATAAAGAAGAATGATTAATTTCCCTTTTTACCAGTTGTTGTACTATAAGCTATTTTACGTTCAGCCTTCAAACTATTTTTATAATGTATGTTATAAGTTATAAATATGAAATTACCAGTTGTTGTTCGTGGAAGAACTTATCTGTATTGTATTAGAATAAGTTAACTTAAAATTGGACATGTAATTAATGTAATTATGTTATGCATTTTGTTAGTTTCATGTCAAGCGGCATAAGAAACTGGAGGTTTTGTGTGCTTATCACAAATTATGTTTCTTGGTCACTTGGGTTGTATTACTTTTATTCTAGGAATTTCTATACAACTATTTAGGTAAGAGTATCTATTACACAATTATATAGGCGCTATGTACCCTTAATAATAATAATAATAGCCAGCATTATACACCAGCAGCTTGCTCTTCAGTATGGCCTTGTGGACGTCGAAGTGCCATACTACAAGTACACAACTGCACCAGTTCTCGAAAATGGTCGTGCCACGCTCTATTGGGATCGACCTATCATCACGGACAGGACTATTGTAGCCAATAAGCCTGATATCGTGCTGGTAGATCGATCGCAGCGCCGGGTTGTGCTCGTCGACGTCACCATCCCCCATGATGAGAATCTCGTGAAGGCCGAGAAGGACAAGTCCAGTAAGTACCTAGACTTGGCCCATGAGATAACCGCCATGTGGGATGTTGACTCGACGATCATAGTCCCGATAGTCGTTACAGCGAACGGTTTAATAGCGAAGAGTCTCGACCAACATCTTAAGAGTCTCTCGCTAGATGGCTGGATCAAGGGTCGGATACAGAAGGCGGTAATCCTGGACACGGCGCGGATAGTCCGTCGGTTCCTCTCTCTGCGACCTTAACCACCGGTAGCTTGGGCCCGCCCCGTTGCCGGCGGCACCCTAGTTTAGGTTTTTTATAAAGTGTTTATATTTTGTATTGTTTTTGTATGTTGTATTGTATTTTAATTTTATATTCATTTTATAAAAACCCTAAACTGAGAAAGAAGTTAAATAAAGGAAATAATAATAAAATACTTTATTGCACTCTACAAACACGCAAATAATATAAAGAAAATAGTAACAAAAAAATAAGGAAGTAGCTAACAACAGGCGCACTTATCGCTAAACAGCGATCTCTTTCAGACAACCTTTAGATAGCGATAAGGCGAAAAATAGTGATGGTATCGGGTGGTGCGAACAAAAGTAAAATATAACACATAAACTACATAAATAAAAGAAAATAAATAAATTACTACATACAAATAATATATATATTTAAATATATAATACATGACAGAGAATGGTGCGACTACAAGGAGTACAAACAAAACGACAAACTTATGACAAAGAAATGTAATGTTTTTTTATAAGTGTTTTAAAGATGGGGAGAGATTTAGCACGTCGAATATCAACGGGCAGAGCATTCCACAACCGAACTGCACGAAAACAGAAAGAATTATTATAGATTTTAGAAGACGAAGGAGGAGGAACTAGGAGGAAATTTTGAGAACATCTAAGGGAAGAAACAAATTTAAACCTGGACTTTAGATAACCGGGGGTATGAGGGTGAAACAGGATGGCGTACAGGAAAGAAAGTATATGAGAATCACGGCGGAAACGGATGGACAACCAATTTAATTTTGCACGAAAGCTCGAAACATGATCGAATTTCCGTAATCCGAAAATGAATCTGATGCAAACATTTTGAAGCCGCTCGAGCTTATTTAGTTGCTCTTCAGTCATGTCCAAATAACTAATATCGGCATAGTCAAAAATGGGCAGAAGGAGAGATTGAGCAAGCGCTATTTTGGTGGCAAGAGGCAGGAAGTTACGGAGCCGTCGAAGGGAACCAATGGTAGCAAAAATTCTTCTGCTCACTTCACTTATTTGAGGAATCCATGAAAAGGTGCGATCTATAATCACACCCAAATTTTTAACCTGATTGGAAAAAGGAATCAGGATTCCATCAAATAAAACACCAGGTAAATGGTCAAAATCCACTCTTGCTATGGTTCTCGGGTTGCCAATAATAATAACTTGGGTTTTAGATGGATTAACCTTCAATCCATAGCAAGAGCTCCATGTAGAAATACGCTCCAAATCAGCGTTTGTGGTACGAATAAGGGAAGGCAAGTCATCCAGCAGGCCATGGGAGTAAATTTGCAGGTCATCGGCGTAAATATGAAAAAAAGATTGAATATTGGAAGTGATTGAGTTGATAAATAAGGAAAATAGAAGGGGGGACAGCACGCCACCCTGCGGAACGCCAGCTAGCACCTTAATATAAGCCTTAATGAGCTTACTGTGAGGCTAGGTCTATTTGTGTAAGATTTATTGTCCCATGATTTTACCTATTAATGTAAGTAAATCAGCTTTATATTTAACAGCACGATTGATGATGATCATGAAGTCTACAAATTGTTATTCATATCATAGGTGCTATCTATATACGGATGGATTTTGTTCGGATATTAGTTATAATCATTATCGTTATTTCGTTTTATGTACTTAGGTACCTTGGAGTTGGAGATGACGAACGACAAACGAAAGAAAATAAAGCAATGTTAATCTAAAATGTTTAAAATTGTATCTTAATATTTTTCAGACCACCACGAAACGTATGTAGGTTACGGAAGTACACTCAACCAATTGGAACTTGAGGCCACTTTTAAAACATGTCAAACTAACGTTATCAAACAAATTGTAAGATATTTCAAACTAGTTTTCTTTTACACGGTTCTAGGGTTTAAATTGATTGAGTGTATCAGTGTACCTAGTGCTCCTGCTACTTTATGCGTAACATAAACTACAATTCGATAAAAAAAATATTTGAAACCTTGAAATTTGGTAATTCTCTCGCTAAACCAACGGCTTACACCTGTTACAAAAAGCTCAAAACCAACAGACAGGAATCACTTCGACTCCGGGGAACATCTAGGCAATAATAGAAACCTGACAAGACGTCACGAGCGGAGCTTTGACCGCCCGCGTGCGTCAGCGGTTTTCGGTTTGCACGGAAATAACCTGCCTAGGAAACTTTGGCACCGTATACCGCCGCGGGAGACACGCACCTAAATCTATGAACACGTTGGATTTTGGAGAAATCTTGAAAGAACATTTTGCGCACGTTGTAATGCAGATTACCGCCAATGTTATAAAGAATGAAAATGAAAACTACAGAGTTATCGCCACTAAAATCATAATGTTAAACGACTAGAATTTCATCAAAATTCAAGAATTGTAAAATTTCTGTGTCAGTAGTGGACTAGTTGACGTTAAATAAGCACGCGATAAAAGATTTTGCAGACTACTCTTTTGTTCTGTTTGTTCTTGTGAGATAAGATAAGATAAGATTGTTAGTTTAAGTAATCGTTGTAATCAATGTAATCATTTTACATTTCCTACAATAATTAAAATCGTTTAAAAGTCAAAACCACTTGGATATAAGCCGATTAGTCTGGAATCGTGTTTCACTGCTCGTGTGTTGTAAAGAAAATATTGAATAAGATTAATATTTACACGAATTTAAATTGTGTTACTTGTATAAATGTAGATATATGAATACAATATGAAAAGCAATGGGGTAAACTACCGACCACAGAATCTGCACTTACCTTGCAATGTGGATGCGTGGCAGACACGAGGTTACAGGATAAAGATATCGAGTGGAAATCGAGCAGGGGATACGTTGATAATCTGGAAACAGAAGAAGCTCTAATTATTAATTTAAACACATGAGTCATTACGACAATGGCAGTTAAACAATAAATGCAATATTTTTTACTAATAATTCCACGATGTCAAAGAAATACAATTCGCGCATAGTTAAGGTTATACAGCCGGCCTACTCTATTATGTGAATATTAAGTTATTTCCGCTATTCAATCTTATAGCACGAAGTTAAGTCGTGTTGCGGTGCGATTCGAGCTTAATCGCTTATCGCTAAACAAAGTCCCGCATACAGAAATGGATTTGACGTAATTTGAAAGCGAATTGGGCACCGATCCAAGTCACAGGGAACCACCGATGTTTACCGTTAATTGTCATGCACGTAAGTGTATAAAAATCAAAGAGGAATCCATTGCAAAGCAATTTCTATCAGGACAGTATTTGGACAGTGTCTTACTACGAAAATGATACAAAAAGTCGTTGCTGATGATCATATATACACGATTGAAGTATATGCATAATAAAATAGGCTGCCTCCAATTTAATCGCATGCATAAAACATGGAATACTTGTGGCGTGTTTATTATCTCCGAATATTAATAATGATGGTCGCTTTCCGGCGCTATCAGCACGTGAGCGCTGAACCTTGTTTTCAATTATTCGTTATCAGTACGCGATATATTTTTAGTACACGCGGCTAGCGTATCCGCGATGTAGAGCAGGGAAACTGTACATGTACACATTGCAAAAATTGAAAGAGGCAGACTGAGAGCGACCACGTAGTCCGCGTAGATAAAAATCGAAATAGATTTGGCTAGGCGCCGCGAGCGCATACGCAGTGAGCAGAACAATGCTGGAAAGTAGGTCGACAATCTGTTTACAGTGTCAAAAATGCGATCCACCTCATATTTTTACAACCCTTATAACTTCTCTAATATTCGCTGCTGCGTCTTTACACTGAAATGCGACTAAAGTATTTAGTGATACGATTGATGGAAGTGGAACCCAAAAAATGTTTGAATGAGCTTCATGTAGAGCTAAATTTAATGATTGAATTAAAGTGTTGAGTTAGACAACACAGTAAACATTTGGAATTAAAACTTGCGTACGGAAAACCTTGGGTTTCAATATATATCGCAAAAAATTGTTCACATTAACCACATAGTTGACACATTTATAACCTCTGCGTTAGTCTATTTAACTTTTTCCGCGGCTATAATTTGTCGTGAAGACTAAATATTGTGGGAATGAAATGACAACATGGAAATGGAACCCATCGTTTTCATAGGTTTGCCCCATTTTCATATAATGAATTGAAGTAAGAGTAGATAGTGTAGACACTATTAATTTGCACAAGCTATCACGGAACTTTTTTCTTTCCGTGTACAGCCAGAAAACAGTTGCCCTTGTAGACCATTTCATTTCCTTGTTTACAGTAAGCGCTTCATTCAACAGTTTAACGGAAGAAACTAATTAATTAACGCTTAACATGTAGGTACCTAGTTTATTAGTTTCACTGGTGCAAAGATATATTTACGATAATTTTCGGCGCTGGCATGAATTGGCATGAAATCGCCTGGCGGATAAGGTCATAATTAAATCTTAAACTTTCTCCTGTTCCTTTTATGTAATGTACCTTTTTTATATAGTAAGTTATACCTATATCTTTATATTACATATAAATATCTCAATTGAGTTAAGTATGTGAATTGTCTATTTAACTAGCCATCGATACTGAGCGACCGATGTTGTACATTTGTTTTAGAATACAGTAAGAAAATAGTTCAACGTGATATACCAGATTTTATGAACAACAGTAATTAATGTGGAGCCTGGTTTGTAAATGCGACACCATGTTCAACCTAGACAATCAAGTTCCCGATTTTAGTTTAATAGACGGTGGTCGTGGACGGTGGAAATGACGTAGGTGTTGAAGTTAATATCCTAAACGTATTGCCGAAAAGATATTTTTAAAATGATAATTTCACATCAGGACCTAAAAAGGATGTGCCCGACAGTAGAATTGCCATCCGTTAATACAGTAAGTGGGTGTCTATTTCGTTCCAAGTGAGTCAAATGCTTGCGAAGTTCACGTGATCACCCAGTAGACCACCGCGATGTGTACTATTGTGGTTTCAATGTCAGCATTGTAAGTTTCTTACAATAGTAAATCTATGGTCAGCTTCTGTAGCCTAGTTGGTAGTGACCCTGCCTACGAAGCTGGAGGTTCCGGGTTCGAATACCAGCGAGGGCATTCTTTGTGTAGTTATTTATCACAAATGTTTGTTCCTTGGTCGTGGCTGTCTATGTATTTAAGTACCTACATGTATCTATCTTAATAGATCTTTCGGAATGCTCACGAGCACCGTGTATATCGTCGCTTGGTACTTGGTAAGTTGGTACCCATATCACAAGCCTTAATTGAGCTTAATACCGTGGGACTGGGTCGATTTGTGTAGGATGTCCCAAGATATTCATTTTTTCATTTATTTATGGTAGCTAACATTATTGTTGAACTGTCCATAAGGGATCGATCCTATCCTAATACCCTATGGCTACATGTCCTCACTCTTATTTTACATAGAAATAGAGTATATCTCAAAAATCAAAAATGAATACATCATGAAACGATCGAAGCAGCCAGAGAAAGCTAGTAATAAGTTAAAGCAAAAAAAATTAAATATTTTGCATCGTAATAAAATTCAAAAATGATGACTTGATTGACTTTGACTTGATGATGACAATATCACTTTAAGAACATTAGTTAATTCTTAGACACAGGTTGTAGGGTATATACTAGGGCGGTTCACGAATGTATGGAAAATTTTTTATTTTTATTTTTTCTCGCTCCATCAGTGTTTTCTTATTCGACTATGAACCAAAATGATATGTACCAAAATTGAGCTTTCTAGGACAACGTTTAGAGGTTGCTATGATTTGGAAGTAATAAAATTCAATAAAAAGTGTAGTAACCGCAACGGCCAATTTCTATAGTACCTAATCTTAACAACGTTTGGGTCCTCATTACCGTGTTTTGTTATTTGGTTTATTTATTATTACTTATCTAAGTAACAGAAGTGATTTATTCTGAGTTTACTTGTATTGTGATATAGGTATCTGGCATAAGTTTATGATAAATCGATAAAAATATGTAATTAGTTGCATGGGCCGTTTGAGAACTAGTGAAAGTAGTGAAATATAGCATCGACTAGTAGTTCCGTACCGACTAGGGTTACAGCGGCAGCTCCTAATACCGGTCTTAACTTAGGTGCATGTTCATTAAATTGAAAAAACAATAGACAAAGAGCTCGTTTGGATTGCTTGTAGGCGCCACGTCTTGGAAGTTATCCTCTCATATGTTTTTAAAGCGTTATTCGGACCAAGCAGTGAGCCGGATATAAGCTTATTTAAACGCTTTCAAAAGAAATGGCCGGAAATCAACAAAAGTTTACAGCAGGCAGTGACAATTTGTATACCACAGCAGAACTTATTACACTCCACCAAGAAATGACAGCGTACTATAATGATGCCATAAAAAATCAACAACCCAGAGATGACTACCTCGAACTACTAAACTTGTGTCGTATATTCCTCGGAAGCTCTGAATCAACTGCTGAAGCTAAGTTTCGAGCGCCCGGAGCCCTACATCAAGCTCGGTGGATGGCAAAAGCTATCTACTGTATAAAAATGTATTTGTTTCAAGACCAATTTAAACTGACTGCAACTGAGAAACGGTCCGTCACGGAATTGTCACTATTTGTGAGTCTTATTTATGGGCGATTTTGGAACGAAGCCCCGATAGCAGGAAAGGCTCCTTTGAATGACGCAACCTTCATAACGCAGGCAAAAAAATATGCAAACAAAATTATTAGCACCAGTGTTGTGAAGGCATTTAGCCGCCATCTTTGGTACTTCTCGGAGCATTTGATTGGTCTATCTTTGTTTGACCCGAGAAATTCTGCAGAAACCAAGAGAATTATAGTCCAAAACCTTCAGAAACCGCCAACAATAAAAGGTTTGTAGAGGCTAGATGGGAAAACCTTTAATTTAAAGGAGCCATTGCTGTTACAAAACTTTTTCACGCAGCGAACTTTGGTTCTATTTGATTTGATTGTTAGCAATGGTCGAGAAAAATTAAAGAATTTTTAGTAAAAGACCAGACACACTGGCACACTGATGAAACTTATGTCGATATGCAGAAAAGGGTACAACAAATGAAAGTTGTAAATAACTGTGCAGAAAGAGGTACAGATGCAGTGAGAAATGACTTGCCTTCGGAAACGTTCGTCAACGTCATGCTGTTTCAGTCTATCTCACTGAGACTGACAGTAATAGCTGTCATGCTACTTCAGTCAGACTCGGTGACACTGCCTGAAACAGCATGTGTTTACGAACGTTTCCGAAGGCAAGTAATTTCTTACTACACCTGTATTGCTTTGATCCAGAAATTTAATTCAAGCATTACAAAAAACGAAGAACAGAACCAATACCCGATCCGCGTCGTCGATCTGCATAGGAAGAAATACCCCGTAGCTTCAAAATCT